>JBBPFJ010000806.1:0-47000 GCA_037975025.1 Excoecaria agallocha | reverse complement strand
CCATTCCTATTGCCGAATACACAACATAGATCTAGCACTCTTGATTTTAAGCTATCTTTGCAAGTGTGTGTGTGAGCACAGAGTGGTGTGGCGTAAAGGCTACTCCTTTGGCATTGGTGATCAAGATTTAAGGCATATAAGTCCATCTTATTTGTTGGTCATCATCAAAATCAAGATTTGAGGTGCATCTAAGATTGTAAGTTTTAAAAACCTAAAATTGCATGTTTTCGATTCTTGTTATGGATTGTATGGTATGTATGATCAATATTTTTTTTTATTTTTCCGCTGCATGATCATCATGTATATGCCATGTCATATTCCATCAAAAGTTTATAAACTTTGAGCACCTTGGGCCAGTTTTAAATAACAAAAATAACTATTTGCGATTGAGGGGATCGAGTAAAGCTTAATATGAGCACAAAAACCTTTTTAATTACCTGTCAAATCGACCTCGAGATGAGACAGAACTTAGAAAATGATTCAGGTAACCCTTTCTTTGTATAGCTTTCTAAATGACTTTTTGTACCCTAATTTCATAATCATTTATTAGCCCCTTGAGCTTTTTATTTTCAAGAATGCTAAATGCGTGCTCATTTTATTGTTACACATATCAAAATGACCTCATAACCCAAAATGATTTAGCTTCCCCTTAGGAAGGTGACCATTGCAATAAAGTTGATTTCTCATATCAAGGATAGGAAGATTAATTTCTACCAATTCTTTGTCCAAATTTCACCAAAAGGGAATCAAACCTTTTTTATGAAATGAACTTAAAAGAAGAAATAAAGAAAATAAAGAAATAAAGAAAAGAAAGAAAAAAAAAGAAAAAAATAAAGAAATAAAGAAAAGAAGGAAAGGAAAAAAGAAGAAGTAAAAAAAAAGAAAGAAGACGGGAGTGGGAAACCCTTGAAAGGTCAACATCATAACCACAAGAATATAAAAAAAATAAAAATAAAAAATAAGCAAAAAATGAAAAGGAAAGGGAAAAACCTTGAGGTATTATCTTTAAAAAATCCCTGGTGAGTTAATCACTAGAGCCAAAATCAAAAAGCCTTTGGATAATGGGAAAATGTTAAAAAATAGCCTTCCCATCAGTTAAGGAAACATAGTGGTCATTTTCCTCTAACAAGTTGACCCTTCCTTGTTAGCCATTTACCCAAGCCTAACACTACAACCCATGTAAGACTTCCTAATTCTTGGTTCATTCTCATCCAACCTAACAGAGATAACCTTCTAGTAAGCTTTGGTATGTAAGAAAAGGCATATGGTGTTTCTTAAGCTTCAAGTAGGAAGTCATAAATGCATTTATGTATTTGAGTTAAATCTCTTCCCCAACTTTGCATCCAGGATTTGCTTTTTAAAAGACAAAAATTTTGTTTTTCCCTTCAACACACACATATGCAGAAAATTGCTTGGTATGCATTGTGCTTATGTGCTAGTTTTGTAGGCCTTGGTATTAGCATGCCTATTCTCTCATTCCCACATTGAGAATAACTCCTCAACTTCTCTTATTAAGGTTAAGCTAGTTAAGAATGTGGTCCATTTAACTTATTTAAGGATGAATAAGATTTAAATTCAAAGCATTTGTTAAGTTACAATTCCTTCAAAATTTGGATGCTTCTTTGCAGGTCACTCATCGCACATATGGCACTCATCGCAGATAACTCACATATGTATTGTGTGTATACACATGAATTTCACACACATCCTACACTTGTATAATTTCTTGCACCAACTCAAGTGAGTAATTTCTTACAAGGAAAATAAGGAGGAATTCTACATACCGAGACTAGTCACATGAAAATTCCAAGTAATAGGTAGTCAAACCACAAGGAAAACTTCCATGGGACATATCAATCTAATTAAAGCAAAAAGAATATTTCATGAAGCAAGACCATTTTCACATGTCATGCTTGAGGGAATTTACCATATGATGGTCCCTTTACTCAAAGATTGATCTTCATCAAAGCAATCATGCAAATCCATACAAAAGTAAGAATTTCCTTCTGTTACAATAATGTACGAACATGAAGATCACTTTCATAGGTACCTGAATCCTCTTAAGACATGATAAATCCATAAAAAGCAAGACTCCTCTGATAAGGCATTTAGTCCATCATCCTCCCTGATTTTATGCACCAACAAGCTGGAGCCAAATCAGATGTCATCCTCCCTGATTTTATGTGCCAACAAGCTAGAGCCAAATCAGATGTCATCCTCCCTGATTTTATGCATCGACATACTGAAGTAAAATCAAATGTCATCCTCCCTGATGTTATGTACCCACAAGCTGAAGCCAAATCAGATGTCATCCTTCCTGATTTTATATGCCGATAAGCTAGAGTTAATTCAGATGTCATCCTCCCTAATTATATGCGCCGACAAGATGGAGCCAAATCAAATATCATCATCCCTAATTTTATGTGCCGACATGCTCATGCCAAATCAAATGTCTTGACTGTGGTTGAAACATCGACAAGATGATGGTAATTATCCAGTTAAATTAGGGTTAACACATCATTAAGTTGATGGTAGACCACCCATTCCCACTGATCAAGAGTTAAAATGTTGCCAAGTTGATGGTAAAGTGGTATACTTTTTGTAAAGCTTAAATACCGCAAGTATACGGTGTACCGATTATAGTACTTCAGATATCGATCCCACGAGGAATGTTGATTAACATTGTACACTATTACTACTTGATTTTAATCTTGTTTACAATGCTCATTAATTTACAAATTAAAACTATTATTAACACTACATTAAAAATAATATTCTATTTTAATGATAATCCGAGAAGACTTATGAATATGATGAATATAACACATACATAAATATGAAATTTGATAATTTTCTCTTATTAATAATTCAATCTTTATCATGCAAGCCAAGTTGGAACAATGTTCTATGTCGCAGCTCTCGCATCTAGACTAGATTATGCCTTAAACATGCATTTATGGTTCTAAATTGCAGCTCTCGCATTTAGACAAGAATTACATAAACACACATTCAAAGAATAAAAACCAACCTATAACAACTATCTCCACATGTGATCTCTCAAACTATGCTTTGATAATGAATTTCCTATTAACTTTCAATAAGACGTTGCTCTCGCTAACTCCCTTATTTATGACCATTTTGTTGATTCTCAGAAAAGGAATTGCACATTGAAGGTCATCTTCCTTAACTTATAATGATACTAATAAACTTTTAATAGCAAATACTACATATAAAGATAAATGAAAGAGAAATTAATATATATATGAATAACAACAATCAAATTGCTAAAAAGAATTCATAATAATAACAAAGAAGAAGTAAAGATTAGAAATAGAAGAAGGGATCTCTCAACCATTCTTCCTTTCACCAAGTATAGTCTTCTTCATTGTATTTGCCTTCTCTTCAAGCCGTAAAACTAAACTAAAACCTACAACTATTCTCTCTAATTACACTTTCAAAATAATAAAAATAATTGATAGATTGATTCCCTCTCCATGTGATTATAACTTCTAGGGTATTTATAGATTTCCAAACATTATGTCCCTCTAAGTGCCTCTCCATAGGTATGCAACTCTTGGTGAAAAGTCATGCCTCTTTAAAATTTGATTTGAAATTTAAATTGCATAACCACCATTTATATTTATAACTTTCTTGCCAAGCATTGTGACCCTTCAAGCACCTTTCCATAACAACATAACTCTTCAAGTATCCCTCTAGAAGTATACATCATTTGGTGAAGAGTAGTGTCCCTTTAAAGTGCCTTTTAAACATGAACTGCCTATCACCGCCTCCTATCGCGATCGCGGCACATGTCGCGCTCGCGACGGGACACGCTTCCCTTGTCGCGCTCGCGGTACCCGTCGCGCTCGCGATAGGGCTTCTTCATAATTTTCTCCCTTTTTCTCCTACATACACAAAACTTGATAAAAATATTAAACACGCCTAATTCTAGCACAATTTAATATAACTAAATATTATTTTGGTAACAAAACATGGATTAAATATGAGCTATTTAGGCTCATATCATAAAGTACTTAGTTGATCGAGATTTAACACATTGGCAAGTTGATAGTAAACCACCTGTTCCAACTGATCAAGAGTTAAAACATTGCCAAGTCGACGATAATTACTCAACCTAGGGTTAAAATATCGAAAATCTGATGGTAACTACCTAACCAAAGACTCACTGCCATGAATAGTACGTGTTCAATGTGATCAAAATCTCACCACATTAGGTACGCATTTTCTATCCTTTACTCTACATTTTAGCTCACATAGGCACTGGTGTACTAAGTTCCCCGAAATTAAGGGCAATTATAGACACTAGGTCCTGAGCTGGCTCCTAATCAGAGTTACCTGATAAGGAAGTGGTTTCTCATAAATACACAAGGAATGGAGGTTCTATTTTTAAAATAGCTTTTTTCTGAGCTTTGCCCTTTTATCTCTTTAAAAAAAAAGCCAAAAATAGGAAAAATGGTTTTGAAAACTTGGAGTAGTCTAGAGTGTTATAACCTTTTCTCAGCTTATAGATCTTATAATTAGATGATTCCAAAGCCATTCAAATCTTAAGACATAGATATATAGCTTTGATAAGACACCTAAACCCAGCTCAGCCCTTAAGATTCTCATATCTTGGCTTGAACATAGGTTACCTAAATCTATCCCCGCACCTGGACTAGTCTGTAGTATTTTGGGCATAACTACCTTTGTAGAGCTCCTATTGAGATTAATCCAATTTTAAAAGAAACTAGACTCATTTTTGAGAAATTTTCATGAAAAAAGTATGAATAATTTTAAACCCATTATTCCCAGTAATTTTTCAAATTCATAACACCAATTCTATCCCTGAAAATTTCCTAAGAGCAATAGTTAGTATTTTGACCCTAAATCCCAATTTACAAATCTAAATTGAGTGATTTTTTATTCATTAGAAATCTAAGACATAAGGGATTAAATTTCTAGAAGACATTATGTCGAAAAAATGGCATCTTCAAGCCTAAAAATGGTAAAATATTTTGGATTAGAGGTTAGTTGGCTGAGAAAAAGGAAGGCAAATGTCAAAAGTCAATAGAAAAGTCAAAGGCTGTGAGTCATTATTGACTCATGACCCAATCTCATGAGTGGAGCCTATGAGTCACTCCTAAAGTGTGCACCTAGGAACATGGGAAAACACCTGGGGAAAATATTTCCTTAATTTGATCTCGTTTGGAATATTTATTTTGGGTTTTTGAACCACCTAAGGGGTTTTTTCTCGCTCTCCTCCATTTTCTTCTTCCTTTTCTTCTTCCATTTCTTTCTTTTTCTCTCCCATGAAAAATAAAGAATTTTTAACTTCAAAAAATAGGGAAAAAGCCGTAAAGCACTAAATCCATGTCCTGTGATGAAATCGACACTAAAGGTAATATTCTTGAGCCCTTAAGATCCGTAAAATAAATATTTAGTTTTAATTAATTACGTAAATAATAGTTTTCAGTTTATTGCCTTGTTAATTTTGTAGATCTACTTTAATATCTTGTTAATTTCACATAATTGTTAATTAATTGGTAAATTGTTAACTTTATTTTGTAAATTAATTTATTATTTTAGTTAATAAATTAATTATTTTCATTATATTAATTAATCTTTATTTCTATTACATATTGTTTAAGTGTTTTATTTTTAATATGTAAATTATTTGTTTAATTTCATTATTTATTATTTAATTATTCTAATAGTTTGTTATTTGTTTATTTAATATGTTAATTTAATTGGTTAGTTGTTAATTTGCTAATTGTATTAGTTTAATTAAATTATTTATTTATTTATTTTTTATTTTATTATAATTTATTTTTTCTTTTCAATTAGTATTTTATTATATATATTATTTAAAGTTTTTTGGTAGGTTTTTTAAGGCAAAAAAAGTTTTTTTTTCCTTAGTTTGTGCGTTAATTGTTTTGTTAGGTCTTTTAGCAATGCTCTCTTGTTCCTGTTGCTAAAACATTTTTCCTTTAAAATTGTTTTGTTGCTGCTGTGGACCTTTAGCGAGGGGCGTTTATGGTGACAATTAAAAACTCCCATCACTAAAAGTCCCAGTCACGCCTCACATCCTTGTTTGTATTTTTCTTTATTCTTTTTTGTGCCTTGTGGCACTGTTCTTTGGCCTTTTGGTTTCTTTGCTCACCATTTCACATTATATATATATATATATATATATATATATATATATATGTTATTTTATTAATTTATATTCTCATTTCTTTTATTATTGTTTTTGGCTTAATGTTATTATTAATATTTTCCTTGTATTGTTTAATTTACTAATATTAAATTGTTAATATTCTTTTAATATGAATATTTTTATTAATATTATATATTATATTTTTATTTGTTAATAAACTTAATTAATTAATATTTGTGATTAATTAACTATGCTAATATAATTTTTTCCTCTAATTTGTAATATATTTTAATTATTGCCTATTTTATTGATGTTATTTTGCTTAAGTTTATTTAATTAGTTCAATTGATTAATATTTTTATTTTAATTGTCATGTAGTATATTTATATATTAGTGTAATATTTAATTTATTTAATTGAAATCATATTTTTTATTCTTATTTTTAATGATAATATTTATAATTAATATTATCATTAATGCTTTGATTATTATTGCTATCACTATTTCATATATATTATTATTTTCATATAATTTATCAATTTATTTTATACATTCAATTATTGTATTTAATTTTGCATTTAATTCATTACTAACTTTTATTATTTTTCATGCCACATTTTAATATATGTTCTCTTATCTCGGGTTGAGTTGAAAAATCGAAGCGGGTTAACTTAGGATTTATTTTTCCCTCATCCATTAATTTTTAGATCTATAAAATTATTTATTGCTTTTTATTTAGTTGTCTGTAATAACTAGTAAAAAATGGTTTTTTTATCACGATAAGTATAAAAATAACACAAAAACATTTCCACTTAATTAAAATGTGTTTTTCTCATAAAATGGACCAATGTCCTATTTTACTCATAAAATCCACGCAAAAGAATTTTACAAATATGCATGAGAAAACCAATATTCTCGATTCAATTAATGGCTCAATTTATGCATGTCATTTTTTATTATTATTTTAATATCCTTTTTGTTGTAAACAAATTTTTTTGTTTGAACAATAACCTAAAACCCCATTAAATGATTTTATACAAGTGTGAGTGGGATTTTTTTTTAATAATAAAATGGGCCGATGTCTCGATTTTCACCCACAAAATAACATATAAATTAAGGAATTTCTTTTTGTAAATACAAAAGATTTTCCATTTAAAATTGACTAACACGATTCCCTTTCCAAAGTCGCAAAGGATCAACTATCCGTATTTTTACTCTAAAATACACCCAAAATGCTGCTTTTTATAAATATGCATGTGAGGACCAACATCCTTACCAAAATGGACATCACAAATAAATTTCTCGATTTATGTATGAATTTATTTTTACACTTTATTCTATAATGCTTTCAATAATTTTACAGCTTTTAATATACATGCTTTACAACTTTCTTTTATGCTTGAGTGTGCCTTTATCTTTTTATCATGTTAACTCATGTGGGAAAGGAGATAAAATAAATCACTAAAACTCATTTATATAACATTAACTAAGGGTATAAATAAGAGTGAGGTCCCGAACTATCTCTAATTTTTACCTTATAAGGTTAGAACTCATTTTCCAATATTTTATTGGGTGGTGACTTCATGATACCTGCCTTGCGGTGCCCAGCAAATGCCCTCATAGATTGATCATCAATAAATGAGTAGGGATACCCCAAGATGCTATCTCATGCCTTTTTGAGACCTGAGACATCATGGATTAGGTTGAATCCCTATCCATTGTGAAGCAACTGGCCTTCACGAGTTAAATAAACCTTGATCAAGTCTTAAGTCCTAAAAGTAGACTTTTAAAAGTAAGCCAAGTGCTTACGGGGTTTGACACGCATCACAAGATTTAAAGTTGAATTTAAGGCAGTTATCAAAAAGCTATCAAGAAATAAAATCAGAAATGGATGACGAGCAATTGAATAAGATTGAAAAAGTTACACGAGGCAATAAGGTTTTTGTCTTTAAAGGAAAGGCTAGCCAATTTTGTGTCAAGCCCTTCTATGATGAGGGATGAATTTGATCAAAGGTTAGATAAGAGGTTTCAAGATTTTAAAAAGAGTCTAATAACCATGATTAATGGGTTGGTGGCTTCTTCAGTACCAAACACTAAAAATCGGCCTACAACACTTGTTCTTGAGATAACAAAGACAATATATGTTGGGGACGCTACCACAACAGATGCTATTGTGCCTCGAGACCTACCAAGGAGGGAAAGGAGGCATGAGCCAAAATATGATTATATCGAGGAAGATAATGAAGAATACATTCCTTCCACGATGAATATAAGAAGTATGGGTCCTAGTGCCGAGGATACAACCTTCAAAAAAATGGAAGAGAAGGTTAAAGTAATGTCCAAGTTAATGTCTGCTAGAAGAAGAATGAACCCTAAGCACAAGGATTTAAATGGAGATAAACTGCTACCCCAAATAATCAAAATGTCTGATCTATTGAGATTTAATGGCACTTCAAATCATTATGTACATATTAAATAGTATATGCTAATCATAAAAGGTACCACCTTGACTAAGAAGCAAAAGGTTAAGTATTTTTGTTCGACCTTAATAGGTCTCGCAATTGACTGTATCACGGGTTGGATAGGTACACTAAGGAGGATTGGGACTTACTAACTGAAGAGTTCTTCAAGCAATACAATTGCAGTATAAGAATAGAAGTTACCTTAAAAGATCTTGAATTGCTATGATAAAAGCATGATGAGTCCATTCACGAGTATTTGATAAAGGTGGAGGAACTGAGTAATGGAGATAAAGAGAAAGCCCGATACAGCGGATAGCTTAGGATTTTCATTTGAAATACAAGCCCTTATATAAGGGATAGCCATAAGATAAATGGTTTGAAGGATTGAGAGTCATTAAAGGACATAGCCATAAAGGCTAAGGGCGAGTATTTAGCAAGAAGGGCCAATAATAAAGGTGCAAGGAGGAACTTATGTAATAACAAGGTAGTTAAAAGTAGTAGTAGGGCAAATAAAAGTTGAAAGGCAGTTGAAGTGTCCACAATAGAGGTTAGTCAGAGGCACTATTCCAACTCCAGAAGTCATTATCTTGGTTTTGGATTGACTGTGTAAAGAAGAGAAGTTGCAACCACTGCCTTCAAGACTCGCCAAGAGTCAAGGATTGCTCTATCATAGGGAAGATCAATACTATGCTTACGACCAGCATATTAGGCATCTCACTTATTATTGCCGCATCTTGAGAAATAAGATCCAAGATCTAATAGATAGTAAATAGATTTTAGTTCCTGAAAAGAGAGAAAAAAAGAAGAAAAAAGGGTACAATGCCATGCTACTTCCTTTATTCATGATTGGGTCTAACCTACCCGAGTGGTATGTGATGAGAGACCTATATGGAAATTAGTACATGTCCATTACTCGTTCCACCCCAAGGTAACAAAGCCAAGTGAAGAAAATTGACCAATTTTTATGATTGATTGTTAGGATTCCCCTATTGAGAGCAAAGATAAAAAGAACTATGTTGCCCATTGACATATGCAGTTCAGCCAGTAAGAGTGAGGAAGAAATAAGGGAAGAGAAGAAAGTGAAGGCGATCACTAAAAGTGGAAGGATGGCCCTTGAGATCGAGAAATAACTAGCTTTTACTACAGTGCCCACAGAGAAAGAGACTGAAGAGAATCAAATATAAAGCAGTTGAAGAAGACACGGGCTAAGATTTCTATTTGGGATTTGTTGAGGCAATCACAGTCGCGCATGCAAAAGTTGGTTAAAGCTTTTGGTGAGTTTACTATTGCCACTACCATTTCACCTTTTGAATTACTGGATCTAGTTAAGGAAGGAACATGAGAGAATGTTGTATATTCCAATGTTGATCTGCCTACCGAAGGTAGAAACTACAACTATCTTCTTTACATCAAAGCTCAGGTGAACGGTAACCACATAGCGTGTGTAATGGTAGATGATGGGTCATCTATCAATATGTGTCCCCTGGTTGCAATTCCTACTTTTGGGCTAAATGAGAGTATGCTGAACAAGTTAGACTTGACCATTTTTGCCTATGACAATTCAAAGAGGCAAGTTGTGGGGACCTTCAAAGCTATAGTAAAGATAGGGACAATTGAAAATGAAGCTGAGTTAGTGGTGTCACCTATTCCCACTAATTTTTCATAAGTTAGAAGGAGTACCCTCTACACTGCATCAAATGATTGAGATACCTCAAAATGGTCAAGTGGTTACCATCAAGGCAACTAGAGAAAATCAAGTATCTATGCTAGAAATAGCTAAGCAACCTTTTAATGGGTTCCATGTGTCTGTGATCAGTGATGAGCAAAGTGAAGTTAGTTTTGCTAATAGCCTATAGGTAATTAATATGTTGAAGAAAATGCATTTCTTGCCTGGAGTTGGTTTGGGTAAGAATTCTCAGAGATCGCAGACTACAATCACTACCAAAGGGTAGAAAGACAAAAGGGGGTTAGGTTTCACTAGTCTTGGTTAGAAGGGTAAATGAAAAGAAGCAGCAGAGGAGATTCCATATATTTTTAAGAGTTTTATGCCAACTTCGAGGGTATGCCTTTATTGTGGGAAAAATGAGTCTTAGTTGGTTGGAGACAAGATAATGCCTAGTTTTGAGCTATTCAATGATGTTTTTGATTGGGAACAAGGGATTATTAAGCTAGTTGAAGGATTATGAGATTAGGAGATTCTTCTGCATCATTCAGCATGGGACAAGGAAGTTCCTGAAGAGGTCACGACTTAAAAGCTACTTGTGTTCAAAAGAAGGGCAAAGAAAAGATTGAAGCTGACAATCCACCCAAGCTAGACCTAGAACTTAGAGAATCATTTGATGCTGCCAAGACTGAAAATGATACTTTCATTGATACTATTTATGTTCCAAGACTTTTAGATAAGAAAAATGATTCCTCTTTTGATTATATTTTTAAGATGAACAATTTTGCTTACTTGTGTGATGTTTCTTTTGATTTCAATATGTATAATCATGTTTATGAATCATTCATATTTGACATTAACTCAACAAACACATGTTCATTTAATCGTATAACAAAAGAAAATCCCAAACAAATCTTATTAGCATGGATATAACTCCTAAAGAGAGAGAAATATTTGATAGAATATTGAAAAAATATGAAAGAGTCTTTGCCTTGACCTATGAGGACATGCCGAGAATTAATCTAGAAATAGTTGAACATGCCATCCCAACCTATCCAAGGTGTAAGGCAGTCAAACAATAGCTTAGAAAACTTGGGTTGGAGTGGGTTGAAAAGGTTAAAGATGAAGTCAGGAAGCAAAATGTGATGCATGCCAGAGCCTATGCTCATTTTCAATTAGATCCTATGAGGCCCACTTTTAGGATCCAAGACTGAAAGAGGCTCACTATAACTCATAAATTGGCTACTTGGCAATAAAAAGGGTTCAAGCCCAAATTATTGTTGGCAGTTAACACATGAAGGCATCTACTAATAGGCTTAAACAGACAGGTGTCATGGAGTCACCACCCAATAAAACGTTGAAAAATGAAGCTGGACCTTTTTGATGGCCAAATAGAGATTGGTATTTGAGACATCACTCTTACATGGCACCTTGGTTACGTGTTGTATAATTAGGTTTTATGCATTAATCCACTCTCCTCTCTCACACGATGCAATGCAATAAAATTAAATAGATGTCCCAATCAAGTAAAGAGAATAATAAATAAAACGGTAAAGCAAAATAAAACTTGCTTAAACTATTATAAAGGAAAATCATCCAAAGAGAAAAGATAAGAGTTATACATAAATCAGGGAATTCATTTAGGTTGGGAACATTGGCTCCCTTATGTACATTTTACAAATAAAGTCTTTTTCCTATTATGTGACTTTTAGGTTGAAAATTGGACATTGGTCCATATTTAAAGAAAAATTCCTAATTAAACAATATAAATGATTTTAAATGTCTTTTCCATTTAGACAAGCAAAAAAACCCTTTTTTACTATCTATTTACATTCCCAAAATGAATACATCTAAAATAAATAAAAACCAAACTAAATAAAGAAAAATGATAAATAAAATAAGTTTAAATAAAACCAAATGAACAGAGAGGGAAAGGAACCAATTGAGGCATAACTCCAAGTGTATGATCGTCTCATGCTATCCTCCAAAGGCACATAGGGTCAATTACTCACACAAAACCACTAAAAATCGATAAATTAGCATTACAAGTAAAAGAATAATTAAATAAAATATAGAAAGATTTCACGAAATTAAACATACATATCGAAGCAAAATATGTACAGAAAGACAGAAAATGAATTAGCACATCAAATATTGACAAAATAACAAGAACAATAATGAAATTACATATGACCCATGAAAATAAGCATAAAATCAGCCATAATGCCCCTGGGTAGGTGATAGATGCCCATGACTGAATGAGGGACGGTATAAGAAGAAATCACTATGACATCTCATCTATCGCATTGACAGATGGTCATCTATGGTGGTTTTTTCTTGTCAGTCACTCGAAGGACCAATACAGAAAATGAAAATTGACGCATAACTTACCAAAATCCCAAATAAACCCTATATATTGAAATATATGAATCTGAAACATGCCAAGCTAAAATTCTAACCTAAGTCATGCATCAACTAACACAAAATAACATCAACATCTAAAATAATATAAAAAAACTTCAAATCATAAAATTTTGAAGGAAATCATGCCCAAATCAACATTCCATCATGCACACAAATCAACATTTGCACGACATTCAATTGAAACATGTGAGCTTAAAGTAATAACACACAAAACATGTTAACTTTAACATCAAACAATATGAAGACATATGATAAATCTAGAGAGAGAAAAAGGGAGGGAAGCTTAGAATATTACCCTTAGGAGATATTCTGAATCTGTATGCTTTAAAGTCCAAATCCCTGCTCTGGTCTTGGTTTTTGTATTCAAGAAAATAGTATTTGGAACCTTTGTCTTAGAAAGAGAAGAATTGATTTCTTCTTCTCCACGAATTTGTTCCTTTTTTCAAGAATGATTCCTCTCCCTTTTGAAACCCTAATTCTCTAATTTTTTAAACCTAAGGGGGAGTTATAATTGCATCCTAATTCTAACTCTCTAAGTATGGAGGGATTAATCCCTCAATATCTAAACTAATTCACCTCTACAAATTCCTATATTTCCATTTTAAAAACCAAAAACATAGGAAATCTAGAAATCCAACCATAAATGGTCATCCCTTAGAAGAAAATCCAAAATTCACAAAAATGCCCCTAATTTGACCTAGACAGGAAGGAGGTAGCCATAGATGACTGTTCCTCACATGATAGATGACCATCTGTCATCACTAAAGGCTAATTCATGGTTTTTAGTGCTCTTTTGCTAAAACCTTAAAAAACACTTGGGAGCTTAGATCGGAGCTTAGAGATATATATTCTTTAATAGAAATATATTGTTTCCTTATCATTGAGTAACCCTAATCTAGGTTGCCTTGGATCACGGTATCTATAGCTACCTTAAATTTTGAGGAACTAGTGCACTAGTGCCAAAGTTAGCCAAAATTCAGAGTAAAGGAAAAAGACATGCACTAGTACAATCTAAGGCAATCAGTCTCTTGGTCGAGTAGTTACCATTAGTTTGTCAACGTGTTAACCCTTGGTTGGGTAGTTAACATCAGTTTATCGATGTGTTAACCCTAGGTTGACTATTTGATTAGCGTTAACTTATCGACATGAAAAATTGAGATAACTTATTTATATCTATTTAGCACCAGTTTATCAGCATGCAGAACCAAATGAGACTATGTAATATTTGGCTGGTACCATCAGTAGGCATACCTAACCTTACAGTTGTGGCGGTTAACACCATTTATGGGCGTGTTTGCCCTTTTTGAAATAAAATTCTCCTTGAAGGATTTATGGAAAATATAAATTTGTGAATAGTCACTAATGCATTTGGATATCTATTCTCCAAGTGTGGAGGTCTACCTTGGAGACACTATACCATGATTATTTCCTCATAATTGGAAGTTAAAGCAACCTTCTGAACCATGCCTCTATCAACGTGCTTCAATTTTATACTGTAAATTTGGCTAGATTCTGTCTACTTCCAAATAACCATGTCATCATTATACAAATTGGCACCAATTTAATGAAAACCATCATCATCAAGGATATCGACACACCGAACTCTACTCGGTATCTTTCCAAAATTTACATTGTCATCAGACTTTTTCCTCTTATCTAATAGTTTCTTATTATCGACATTAGTCTCATAAGCTCTAATATAACTAGATCAAAATAACCTATGCTCTATAAAAGTATGGTTCACTACCAAAGAGTCCTCTTCGTTGTATTTCAATTGAACATTAAATCCTACAATGGCATTCTAGCCATTATAAGCTTTGGCTTTGGTAGTATTCCATTTTAACCTCATGATAATCCAGGCTTTCTAGGGCAATCATCAGTAAAAGTTCAAAAAGGTGGCCTTTAAGGATAGTATAGCTGGTGAGACATAGTATACCTTGATATTAGGGTTTGCTGTGAAGGAAACCAATAACTTGCTGAAAATGTTTTTGGGTCTAATATAGGACTCTTTTTGTATAGTTATGAATATACAAGATAATAATCCCATAGCTCAGACCTAACAGCAAAGACATGTCCAGTTCATAGTGAGTGTACTTCATAGCTTGCTTCCCATCAATTCCTACCTTTTAATGACTTCAGCTTTTGTAAATTCTCAATAAACATTAGGGGCTATAAAATCCTCCTAAGTTTTGATAATATCCACACTTCTCTTCGCTATGTATCTCTTTTAATTCCAACCTATTTATGTGACTTCTTAGGATAAGGATGGGTGTCCTAGCCCATTCTTTCATTCGAGTGGTGGGTATATGCCCCTTGAGAGGGTTTTAGGTACCTACAGAAAAGATTTGATATTAGCGCTCTTTTTATTAAGCATGGCTTTGTTTCCTTCTTTTCAGTCATCTTATCTCTTTTTATTTTGTTATTTTTTTGGTCTATTTTTTTTTCACTTGTCATTTTGTCTTGTGTTTGCCAAATTGTTATCTTAATTATGCATTTTATCTTCTGTTTTATAGTGTCTTTCTATTATTTTCAAGTAAATTAGACATGAATACAAAATAATCAAAGCATAAGGTAAATACATAAATTAAATAAGTACATGTTCTAACTTTATATACATCAAAATATCCAAAAAAAAGTTATAAACTCCCTGAACTCATAATGATAACACTATTGAGATGGCCTTGGTCCTTTGTAGTGGGCTAGCCTTTATGAAGGTCTAGGGGGTCTGGCTGGTGCCCCTATGGTGCTACTGGTAGTTACTCCTCCTACTGCCTGAACTTGAACTCAATCCCTAGCAATGTTGCAGTTAATGGCTATAAAAATTTTTGATATCACCTCAGCTAGCTTCTTTGAACTATGTCCTACCACAGTGACTGCTCTGGAGTGCTGCTCGAGGTATCGTATAAGGTCATCTCTCAATTTCTTAATATATCTCCTAAGCTGCTCATCTGTCTAGACCACGACCTATCTCCTTCTTAGAACCTTAGCCTTAATATGATCACCTTGCTCCCTAATTTGGGTAAGCGACTCATTAACTACCTATTAGGATGCATTGAATCTCTATCTCATAGTCACTAGATCATCTCTAATACCTCACACCTTAGTCTGTAGGGACTATACTATAGCTTGCACCAACTACAAAGTTTGATCCTGGCTCCTGATAATCTCTTCCACAGTAGATAATCTCCTTGAAATGTCATTAGACAAGGGGTTGATGATGGCTATACTAATGGTGCAGTGGATATAGATGTCTCTAGGTGCCCTAATGGCGGAGAAGCAATCAAAGTATATGCTAAAAAATGTCCATATAGTGGAGAAGTAGTTGAGGTGGATGCCCTAGGGTGTCTGTATGGAGAAAATCTGCCTAACCTCTTGGTCGATGATCGCTGATGTTTAATCGACGATAAAACACATTATTTGTCATAAAACACATTATTTTCATTTTTTATTTATAATTTTTTACATACATTCATGTTATCACATTTAGAATTGTGCACACACATTATTTCTTTTAATTATACATACTAAAAACATAGGTACTCCCTGAAATTTTGTGTACCTTTTGAATTTTTGACCTTTTTCACATCTAGAATGTTATAAAGCTTTTACATCAACCATGGATCTTTTGAATTTCTTACAAAATGAAAATAAGAAAGGATGCAAAAAAAATGTGCGTCCAGTATATGGAACATGTAAAAGAAATGCATTTGAGGGATGGCTGTCCGTCAACCCTTTTATATAAATAGTGCAAATTCTTCCTGGGTCTTTATGCCATTGACCTCTCTCTTTTCTAAAAAGCCCCCTACTAGGTATTTCCATTTTTCCCTTTTCTCTTCCTTCTTCTTTTTGGTTTTTTTTTCTTTCAACAATTTATCTTTTCATTATTTTTGAACTTAGACTATTTGATAATTTCTATCATGTCAACTTTTGCACTTTCAAAATTACACAGGTTATTAGATGACATGAGAACTTGGGAGGACCATCTTTTGGCTCAATATTCCAATATTTTGACAAAAACCTGATATTTGCTGTTATACGACTTTAGGATCCAAGGTTTCATGTTTTTAGGTTCACACACCAAGAGATGTGCCCTTTGTTAAAAGAGTTTACTGAGATATTCAGTACAAGGTTTGCACCGGGCACTCGGCTATATATGCCTCCCATTGTGCCTAGATACCCCTAGAGAGGTGGCTCGTGCCTTGGGCATCCTTTCTTTTGAGGTCAAAGGTTAGTACCCCAAGGGAGGACATTTTCATTAGAGCCACTAATCGATGTCCTCGTTAACTTTGATGATGTCCCTACTTTCCAGTTTGGCATCATATTGCTTTTTGTTTTGCTCGATGCTTGTTGGTGTATTCAAATGACTTGATGACTAAGGATTAGGGATTATTTATTGTTGTGGACAGTGTGTGCAGGGGGTACAACCTATTCCTTTTGATTGTGGTAAAGACTATTATAGGTTTGGATACTATTCAAAATGACCCTATCACCTACTTTACTAGTAGTCCCATGTTGTTCTAGTAAGTCATTGTTTTAAAGGTAGTGCGTCCCTTATGGGTTTCCATACTAACTTTTCTTATTGGAAAATGTGTCCTTTTGGATTTTCATGTGTTTTCTTACCTTATTTTTTCTTGAGATGAATCCAAATCACCCCAGAGGCTTTTTTTGGTAGATATGGCTGTATGAGAAGCTAAAGCTAAGGTCAAAACCTCCACCTTAAAGCTAGGGTAAGGGGCACATACCCTATGAGATATGTTATCCTCAGACATATGCAGCATGGATTTAAGTCGATCTATGAGGTAGTTAACTAGATGGCACAGCTAACAGATGATGATATTATGTTCAAGTGTGCTTGGCTATCCATCTTATCTGTAGTTTAAGATAGAGTCTCTGGATGTGTCCATTTGTATGGATTTCGTCGGGCTACCTTTTACATTACCACTTACTAGGCTAACCAGTTTAGGGACCACTAAGACATCATTAGGTGCCCATTGGGTTTTTAAGGTGGTAACTTTCTATTCCCTTTCTATTAGAGTACTACTAGAGAATTTGGACTTAGCTCCCTGTGAGTACTATCATTCCTGAGATTAATGCTTATGACTTCACCACCTTCGTCTCGTATAAGCAGTGGGTTATAAGCCCGACAACTGACAATAGGCTTTCTCGTCTTAGGCATCTAGAGAGAGATATGATACAAACAGACTAGATCGGATACTATCATGGATATTGTTTTTTCTATTATTAGAACTTTTTACATTTTAAACACATGAAAGAATAGAAACTACTTTTGGATACATTAATAATGTTTTTGGATACATGAATGGCATTTCTTTCTGATTTTAGTATACATGATCATCATTTGATATTATCTTAATGGCACATTATTTAATCTCAAAAGATGAAATTTTAATCATATTATAACTCTTATCATCAATCATCCCTTTCATGTTTTCTTGATAGATTATTTTCTCTCAACCTCCAATTTTTGCTCAAGATGCCTTTTTTCTATTTTTACCCTGATGAGGTGCCTAATTTTAGCAAGGCCATCATTTTTTTTAGTTTTTAACCTATGGGGCTTTTATTCTCTTCTTTTTCTCTTTTAGTCTTAGCCATGGAATCTTTTAAATCTATCTATATTTATCGTCTCTCTAAACTCATTGCCTCACTGTTTGATAAAATGATAGCTCCCCTTTGACAATAACTTCTTTAGCACAAAAGGTCCTTCCCAAGTAGGCTTGAACTTGCCTCAGATATTTGGAATTCTAGGCCTTATCTTCTTGAACACCAGATCTCCTTTCTTTAAGGGGTGCTTCTTAACCTTTTTACCAAATGAATGGGCTACCCTCATTTGATAATCAGATTATGATAATAAACGCGCATCTTGTCCCCATCTAGCAGGTTAAGCTATAACAATATATGTTTAGTCCATTCAATTTCTAGTAGTTATGCTTTTATAGCCACCCTCAGATATTGATGCTAAATTTCTACTAGCAATACCACCTTTGTCCTATAGACCAAAGAAAATAGAGTAGCTTATATTGAAGTTATAGCTGCAGTCCTATAACCCTATAATGCGAAGGGTAGCTTATCAACCCAGTCTTTATAAGTTCAAACCATCTTAGACAAAATCTTTTCGACATTCTTGTTAGCCACCTTGACTGCTCCATTTACCTAAGGTCGATAAGGAAGAAGACTTATGGAGTTGAACCCCGTATTTGATGAGTATCTGTCTAGTTTACACTATGTGGTGGGGTAAACCATATATGCATATCAAAATCCTCTTAATGAATTTGGCCATGTCCCTAGTATCTACTTTCTTGAAGGATTATGCCTCTATCTACTTGGTGAAGTAACCAGTAGCCACTATAATGAACCTATGTCTATTTAAAGCTGGCGGATGAATCATACCCATAATTTCTATGAATGTGTAAGGACCCAATCATGACCCTAATCGGATTATTATTAATATATGAGGATTATTGTCAATTAAGGCAAAATTGGATTATTTTGCAATTATCAGGGTTAAGTCAAGAGGGGTATTTTGATAATTTTAGCATGTAAGTATATGAGTTCAGTTAAATTAAAATTGAAGAAAAGGATACAATTGAAGTTAATTAGAAGGTCTTGGGGTTAATTTGGAAGAAATTGGAATGATGGGGCTTTAATTATATGTAAGGGTATAGGGGTAACTTCTCAAGGGAGATATTTACACCACAAACTCTTGTATTTAGCTTTTTGAAGAAGGAATCCTTAGGGATTTGGAGTGTGGGTCGACATTTGAGGGAGATAGCTCTCTTTCTCTCTCTCCCTCTCTCTCTCTCTGTCTCTTTGGTTACGGTTTGGAGATGATGAAGATTAGGGTTTGCTATTTAAGCATTATGAAGGTAATGTCCCCTTTCTTAAATCTCTTCTTCCATGCTTGATTTATGATCTTAGGTTGTAGGAAGAGATGATAAGTTATAATTGTCATCTCTATGTATAAGGAAATGAAGGAGAGAGTGAGCTAGATCAATGGATGTTGAAAGAGTTCAAGCTTCAAAAGCAAGGTACAGGAATTGAGTTTTGGTATTGTTCATGTGAATGATTTAGGGTTTTTAACTCTTTTTCTGGTATGGGTATTTTGATATGAGTTTGAAGGATAAATCTAGTAATCTTTGATGAGTATAGTATGCTTGAAAACTTAAATGAACATATAACCAAGAGGTGAAGTGAGATTTGGGATTTAAATCATGTTATGCACGATCGGGATTCTGGTTTTTCTTCTTTCCTTTCCACACACGGCCACGCACCCTTTTCTCCTTGAGAATGCATGGCCACTCACTCACTTTCTTGTGTAAACATATGGCCACATGTGATTTTGCTCTTCCTAACCCGTGGCCATGTGTGTTTGTTTTTCATAACACATGACCACATGTGATTTTCTTCTTCCCTATGCATGGCCACGCATGTGTTTTCTCTTTGGAAACACATGGTCACGTGATGCTTTTCTTCTTCTCACACATGGCCACGTGTGATTTTGCACTTCCTAACCCATGGCCACATTTTTTTGTTCTTCATAACACACGGCCACATGTAATTTTCTTCTTCCCCATGCACGGCCATGTATGTGTTTTCTCTTTGGAAACACATGGCCACGTGATGCTTTTCTCCTTTGAAACACATGGCCACGTGATGTCTCTCTTCTCTTTGCATACGGCCACTTATGCTTTTATTCATGGGAATGCACGGCCACTTGTCTTGTTCTTCTTCTTCATACATGGCCAGGCATGCATTTTCTCCTGGATGTACACGACCACTCACTCTTTCCCTTTGAGAATGCACAGTCACTTATACACTGCATTCTTTGAAGGCACTGCCAAGCATGTTTTCTCCCCTCCACAGTATATCTCACCTAAGATTTAAGCCCTATAATTAAATATGGAACACCGTATTATGTGGTCCATAAAATCATTAAAAGAGCAAGAATTGAGATAAATTTACTAGTAATGAGTATGACGGAGGGTAAATGGCTATTAAATGAAGTTTGCATATGTTACTTAATTAGAGTAATGGATCAAGAAAGTCTCTCTTTAATTCTAAAGTCTACAATGATATGTTTTAGAAAGACCTGAATATAACATGAATTATTAGGAAAATTTAAAAGATATAAATGCTATAATAAGAGGAATAAGAGCGAATTAAGCTGTAAGTGATCCAAGGTATTAATATATATATCTTGATACACACCGAGTAGAGTGAAAAACTTTAAGACAATAATCCTATAAAGTCATGAATTAGAGTCCACTTGAACTCTAATTAGGTGTCATGGAGTTACAAACCAATAGAATGTCAGGAAATGAATCTCAACCTTTTGATGCCCAAACAGAGATTGGTGTTCGAGACATCACTTTTATTAAGCATCTTGGTTAGGCATTGTTTTATAATTGATTTTTATATTTGATCCTCTCCCCTCTCTCACATGATGAAAAGCAATAAAATTAAATAAACATGCCAATCAATTAATAAAAAAATTAAATTAACTACTTAAGTTATTATAAAAGCAAATCATCCAGTAACAAAAATAGAATAATATACATACATAAATCGGGGTATTCATTTGGATTGGGAACATTAGTTCCCTCATGCATATGTCACAAAAATATTTTATTATACTATGTGAATTTGGGCTAAAAATTGGACATTGGTCCACATTTATTTAAAAAAAAACCAATGAATTTAATAGAAAATGTTTTAAATGCCTTTTTCTCTTAACGTGCACAAAAAGCCCTTTTTTACTTAATATTAAATTCCTAAAATAATAATAAATCAAAAAATATCAAGTAAATAAATAAACACAAAAAATTAATAATAACTAAATAAAAACGGAGATAGTAAATAAATAAAAGCATAAGAAAGGTGGTCAAACGAAATAACTATATGGGCTGAGGATGGTCATCAACTCGGGAGCATAATTCCCAATGCAAAAAACCACACATAATCCTTCAAAAGCCATGATTTTATATACTCAAAAAACCACACAAAAGGTAAACAAATTAGTACTAAAATAATACAACAAAAAAGATCACAAATTTAATTATACAGCAGTACAGAATTGAAACATACAAGATAACACATAGATGTCATGAAAATTGAATAAATGACATAAAAATACATAAAATATACAAAAAAACCCAAAAATATAGCCACGGATGCCTAAAATGATGTGAACGATGCCTGTAACAAGGGAAAGGATGAGATAAAAAGATGGCTCGTGATGTCCCATCTGTCACTTGATAGATGGGCATCCATTGAGTCATCTTCCCATTCATCACTACTGGACAAAACGTGATGCAAAAATTCAAAGGAAAAAAATATTAGGTTCTAAATCATGCTAATACAATGTTATAATGTCAAATCATACACAAAACACATTAAAATTACCAATTTATAGAATTAAAAGAATGAAATAATAGCTCAAGATAATACAACAATGGAAGAATCTATCACCTAATCATGCCTCTAACATGGTCTTTGATTTAGATTTGCATCTTAATGAAAATTAAGCATGCCAAGTATACAAACATAATATTTAAACATACTTATTTACAACAAATATTCATATAATCATGCATGGCATAAATCTAGAGAAAGAAAGTATAAATAAGCCTAGAATATTACCCTCAAGAGATATTTTGACTTTAAAACTCTTGTAATCCATATCTCCACTCCGATTTGTGATATTTGTTCTTTGGAAAAATGAAATGAAATTCTTGTATGTTTGTGTGTTTGGATCAAAGATTACTAGAGCAGGTTATCAAACAAAGAGAGAAATTAACTTTTCTTCTTCCCTAAGCTCCTTTTTTTTTATCTCTCTGTAAAAGTGATTGCCCCCTTTCAAAACCCTAGATTTTTAGATTTTTAACTTAGGTTGGAATCCAACTCAAACTTTCCAAATCTGGAGAAAAAATCCCTATGAAATATGAATAATATCCTTTTAAAATATTTATCTCATTTTTTAAACTCCAGAAATTTTGCAATTCTAGAATTCAAGCCATGGACAAATGTCACTCATTAAAAGGCAGCTGTCCCTCAGCCTAGGATCATTGAATTCATAAAATACCTAGAGTTTGGTCTGTGTAGGAAAGAAAGAGCCAGGGACAACCGTCCCTTATGTGATAGACAACCGTTTGTTAACTATAAAGGCCTAACTCATGGTTTTCATACTTCTTTTGTCAAAACACTTGCAAAAACATTTGGAAAATCATAAAAATATTTGAGAAAGAGTGAGAAATTCACAATCAAAGCTTTGAAATCTGAACTTGTTGTCAGTAACATATTATTTTCTCATCATCGAGTAACCCTAATCTAGGCTGCCTTGGGTCATGGTGTTTGCAGCTGCCCCTAATTTTTGGGATCTAGTGCATTGGACCCAAAGTGAGCCAAAATTCAGAGCAAAAGGAAAAAGACACGTACCTGAGGTAGTGAATCTCTTGGTTGATTAAAACACATACCTTCTGAGGTAGTAAGTCTCTTGCTTGATTAAAAACACATACCTCCTAAGGTAGTGAGTCTCTCGGTTGGGTAAAACATGTACCTTCTGAGGCAGTGAGTCTCTTTATTGATTAAAAACACATACCTTCTCCTGAGTTAATGAGTCTCTAGATTGGTTGGTTAGTTATCATTAGCTTATTGATGCGTTAACCCTAGTTCAGGTAGTTAACATCAGTTTGTTGATGTGTTAACCCTAGATTAACTGTCTGATTAATGCCTAGGGCATGCAGAACCAAGACGAGTTGATTAACTCTGATTAGCACCTAAGGCATGTAGAATCAAGTTATTTGAATGCATCTGATTAGCACCTGAGGCATGTAGAATTGAGATGACTTGATTGGATCTAATTAGTGCTTGGGGCATATAGAATCAAGTAGTTTGAATGCATTAGATTAGTGCCTGAGGCATATAGAATCGAGACGACATGATTGGATTTGATTAACGCCTAGGGCATGTAGAATCAAGTTGTTTGAATGCATCTAATTACTAATTAGGGCATGCAAAATTGAGAAAACTTGACTTGGATTGATACTTTGTGATGGCTGGTATTTCTAGTAGGTGCATTGTCCCTTCTTGAAGACATTTTCTAGTAGGGAGATTCCTGGCAAATATGCATATATGAGGAATCACTGAGATGCTAGAAACCATTCTAGCAAATATGCATCTATGAAGAGTCATTAAGATGCTTGGAGCCATTCTGGAAAATATGCATTTGTGAAGAGTTACTGAGATGCTTAGAGCCATTCTAGCAAATATGCATTTATAAAGAGTTATTGATATGCTAAGAGCCTTTCTAGAAAATATGCATATGTGAAGAGTTACTGAGATGCTTAGAGCCATTCTAGCACACTTCCCAATGACTATATCACCACTCTATAAATTGGCACCAATGTAAGGAAAACCATCATCATCAAAGCTGTTGTCCTATGCCTTCCCTAACTTGCATTGTCATTAGACTTTCGCCTCTTATCTAATAGTTCCTTGCTATGTATCTCTTTTTATTTCAATCCGATTAGATAACTCCTTGTGCTAAGGATGGGTGTTTTCACTCCTTATCATTGACGGAGTAAGTATATGCCCCCTAGTAGGGGTTTTAAGTACCTTTTGTGAGAAGAACTTGATATTAATGCTTTATTTCTGGAGTTTAACCTTGTCAAATTTTTTCTTTTCTTTTTCATTTCTCTTATGGTCATTATTACTTTTATTTTGTCATGGTATATTGAATTATAGGTCTTTTCATTAACTTCTTGGAATTTCTTTTTTTTCTTTTTTTCATCATTATTATCATTTTTCAAGTTTGATAAATATGAACAAAATGAAGCATAGTAATTTTGAGCATGATAAATATGAACAAAATGAAGCATAATATGGGCACATAATTTTAAATACAAATTCCATTTTTATATACATCAAAAAGATTTCAAAATCCCTAAATACAAAATAAATTTAATGTGAAGGTCCTAGTCCTCTACGGTAAGTTGGCCCAAGTGGAGGTTTGAATATTGAGAACCTAGGAGGTCTGGCTAGTACCATGGCCTGTTGCTAATCATCATCTGGCCTGAATCTAAACTGGAACCCAAGCAGTGTTACTATCAAGGGCTACAAAACCTGAGCTATCACCTTTGCCAATCACTCTGAACCTTGACCAACCTCAGTAATAAGTTTGGAGTGGTGCTTAATATATCTCATCAAGTCACCCCTCAAATACCCAATGTACCTCCTCATCAGTCTCTATCATGGCCTGATCTTTTGTAAGAACCTCTATCTCAATGCAGGTTCCCTAATCCCTAATTTGAGTTAAAGAATCATCTATCGCTTATAAAGTCGTATTAAACCTCTCATTCTACAGAGTCTATACAGTCATTGGTAAGGTCTATAAAGACTACACCACTGTGAGGATCATCTATATTGTCTAATCCTGGCACCTACTGGCATTCTCTAGTGCTACCAATCTCCTTGAAAACATTATTTAATAGAGGAGCTAAAGGTGGTTATACTGGCAATACAGATAGGGATGCCTCTGGGCATGCTGGTGATGGTGCAATAGATGGTGGAGGAGCCAAAGACATGGAGGCCTTTAGATGTCCATAAGGAGAGAACCTCGCCGTCCTCCTGAGTGGCAATTATTGATGTCTGATGGGCAATCTGGCATGAGCTGGTGGCTATGGTGACCCATTTAGAAGGTCTCATAAGTCTATCTGCATGTCAAACTTGTAATTCGAATTTACCCCTACCCCATGTGGCTTCTATGCCTGCGATGCCTGATCCTTATACTGAGGTGGTTGTGCTAGAGTTACTTATGGTGCTGCTGGTGCCTCCTGTGATCACTGATCCTGTCCATCCCCCTCTGCAGGCACATTTAGTACTATAAGGTTGAGATTACACCTCTATCTATTCTCAAGTAGAGTCAGTAGCATGTATTCCCCCTCTCTCTCCTTGATGGGCTCTACCATCTTTATGCTAATCGCTGCCTATAAATTAACATAAATTCCCTTTGGAATAGGGTCACCAATATCTCTCTCATCTACCCTTAATTATAATAGCATGCAGGTGACGATGCCTTCCACATAGATCTATATGGTGGACTGAGTGGATACTTTGACCAGTGAGGTGATGATCTCATATGTAATGTCCAGTGCCTCTGCTCTTACATCCTCCATAAGCTAGTATGTCGACAGAGTTAATTGACCTCAGACTCCCTAGATGTCATAAATAAGAGCCTGACAGCACCCTTTGAATATACCAATAGATATGGGTGGCTAGCATAGTACTCTTTATAGTATATGATTGATATACTACCTCTGATAGTGTAACTACCATCCATTTGGCCCAATCCATAAGCTTAAGGGGTGTGACCACATCTAACCCGACTCGAAGACCTATGGCTTGTGTGGACCTATGGCGTGTAATGTTGTAGTGTATGCCCAGTGCCTTGAACTAGACTACTCCCTCCTCAGTATTAGACCTCTGGTAACCCCTATATCGTAGCATGGCTAAGACCTCTCGAGTGATGTCAGGTTAGGTCCCATAAGACGGAGTGAAGAACTTTATCCAGCCTACTTTGGCCAAGAACCTCTCAACCTAATCCAGTAACCCAAAATCCTATAGGAACTTCCTAGACATAAATCAATTTGACCTATATTGCACCCGATATAAAGCTTAATAATTGGCAGCCTACTCATGTGTCATGCAAGTTGGTGTAGGCCGAGGTGGTTGTGCACGTACGGTTCTACGAGGCATCTTGCAAGATAAGATTACATTTTAGTTTTTGTAGCTAACTTGAGATACATGTAAGCTAATATATCAAAATTTACAAGGATTTCGGCAACATTTTGGCTAAAAGGTAGACAACCAACCTGTATAGAAATTTACATTGGGCATTATAACAAACTAAGAACACCCTAAGCTTGTTATTAGGCATTCTAGCAAACATGCATGACAAATAAAGCATAATATATCTTTCACACTTTACTAGAATTTTAACAAAATTTTGGTAGCATTTCAGCTAGGGGTATGACTACCTCCTACATAAAAAGATAATGTAAAGCAACCCACATAAGTCTCATGGTCGCCAAGCAGCATAATTTATGCTATTAACACAATGTACTGTTATATTTAATGAGAATTTAACAAAATTCCAATAGCATTTTGGTTAAGAATATGACTTTCTCCTGCACAAAAATACAATTTAAAGCAACCCACACAGGCCATTACTGCCGCTAAGAAACATAGTCTATGTTATATTAAAATTAGTTGAGGTTATTCAGGTACAATTGAAATTCTTACTACAACATGCTTTTAACGGTGCAAAATACATAATGGCAATCCATATTATTTCCTAAAAAGAAGAACTATAGGTTTACTGGCTCATATACAAGGTTTAGAGCTATAGGTTTACGTGCTCATATATAAGGTTTTGTTTTATCTACAGTGTCATGCAGAAAAGGTTTTGTAACTTGCACTATTATCCTAAAAGCCATTATATATTTCTAACTATAGAATACATATACATATAAAATATTCTACCGCTAAAGTCTAAACACATACAGAAGTAGTTAAAAGAAATGATTAAACTAACTAAAATATAAAATGAATAAATAAGAAAGGATATTTACTTATGAAAGATGAAAGAAGAGAAGCACGAAATACAATATAATTGTATCACTCTTTGAAGTGCACCTCACTCTTAGGAGGCTTTAGGCATAAATTGATTGAAGAATGGATGAAAAACAAAGACGAAAAGCTAGAAAAATCGGAGGAAGAAGCTTGAAATCGAAAAAAATGGAGGTTGTTGAAAAAATAAAGAAAAGGCATTATATTCAAGTTTTTGAGTGAGGGACGGGAAGCCTGTCCTTTATTAGCAATAGACAGGACTGAGAGACATCCTATCCCTTACTGCCAAATGATCGTTTTGCCCTTTTTTTCTTTAATTTTGACTTTAATTTTCATTTTAACCCTTTTATCCACCATTTTTAAACCCTTCTTTTTTTTTTACCTTTTTCACCTAAAAATTACCAAAGAATATTTATTTACATCTAGTTTACATATATTTACATTATTTACACTATTTACATGTGTTAATCATTTTTTGTTATGTGTATCTAAAAGTCCAAAATTCCTCCTGAAATTCATTATGTCTCTTGAGTTGCATGATTTTTTTACTCCAAAATTTTCCACAGTCATATATCTGGGCCATCAAACTTTTAGATTCTCTATAAAATGAAAATAAGAGAAAATGCAATAATATATACATGCAATGCATGGGACATGCATAAAAAATGCATCGTGGCCTTCCAAGGGTGACAAACGAGCTACCCATGGCTCCCTCCTTTTGAGGGTCAGGCATCTATCATCACTTTCTATATATAGTGCTTTAAATTTCTTGGTCTTTATGCCTTTAACTCCTCTCTTTCCAAGGAAGCTTCTACCAAGTATTTCCTCTCTCTCTTCCTTTTACTTTTACTTTTCCTTTTCTATTTGTTTCCTTTTATTTTTGGTCATTTTCTCTCTTAGTTATTTATTTTTCACTTACTATCTCTACATTTAGACTACTTAGAAATTACCATCATCATGGCTTCTGGACTTGTAAAATTACAACGGCTATTAGATGACCCAAAAACTTGGTAGGACCCTCTATTAGTTCTGTACTCCTGTATGAGATTTTTTAGGAGAGTGTCATTAGATAGGAACTTCTTGTTTGTTATAGCTCGACATTGGGACCTGAGGTTCCACGTGTTTAGATTTACTCACCAGCAGTTATGACCTTTACCAGAAGAATTTATTGCAATAGTTGATGCCAAGTTTGAGTCCAGTACCCAGCCATGCCTGCCTTTTACTATTTCTAGCTACCCTAGAGAGGTGGCCTATGCCCTAGGGATCCTTATTTCCAAGGCTAGGGGTTTATTACCTTATGGGAGGATATTCTTACTGGAGCCACTGATCGATGTATTGGTTGATTTCAATGACATACTCACCTTTCACTTCAGTGTTGTATTGCTTTATTGTCTTGGTCAATGCCTATTAATACGTGTCAATGATCCTATAATTAGAGAGCATGAGCTATCTAGTATTATGGATAGCATATTTCGAGGTCAAAAACCATTTCTCTTTATCATAGCTCTCTTTCTTTCCTCACAAGCAGCCCCATGCTTCTTGATCTACGTCCTTATTTTAAAGGTAGTATGCCCCTTGTGTGGTTTTTGTACTAGCTTTTTTTTTTGTCAAAAGACAAGTCTTTTTGAATTTTCACATGTATCTTTGCATTATTTTTACTTGCAATTAATCCAACTCACCACAACTACATTTTTTAGGTTTGGCTACATGAAAAGCTAAAGTTGTTATCAGAGCCTCCTCCTTAAGCTAAAGCCACAGGTGTTTATCCCATGAGAGATGTTATAGTCCAACATTTGCAGTACGATTTTCTTATAGTCCAGGAGGGAGTCAACCGACTAGGCAGTTTGAAAGATGATGACATTATGTTCAAGTGCATATGGTTGCCTATCACTTTTGCAGTTTAAGATGGAAGTATCTGGATATGGCCCTCCATGTGGATTGCATTAGGCTACCTTCTATGTCACTGCCCATTGTGCTCATCAATTTAGGGATTGATAGGACATTATCTGGTGTTCATTAGGCTTTCGAGGTGGCATTCTCACTACTCATTTCCTGACAGTGTATTACCGGAGGATTTAGACCTGACTTCGTGTGAGGACCTCTATCCCCGAGATTGGTGCTTGTGACTTCACCACTTCTGACTCATACAAGTAGTAGGCAACCAATCCGACCGTCAACAATAGACTTTCTCATCTTATGCACCTGGATGAAGAGAAAGAGGTGATATGGATAGACTAGAACATATACAATTATAGACTCTATTTTCGCTTTTAGTGAACTTTTTAGAACTTAAACAAGTGAAAAGACTATGGTACTTTCAGTTACATTGATTATATTATGAATACATGAATGATATTTCTTTTTAATTTCAGTACACATGATCAACATTTGATATTACCCTAATAACACGTATCAATTAATCTCAAATTGAAATTTTACAAGTATTATAGTTCTTGTTATCAATTAGCCCTCTTAGGTTTTTTTGATTGATTATTTTCTCTCAGCCTATAATTTTTTCCTAAGATGCCTTTTTTTTTGTTTTCACCCTAACGAGGTTGTAAGGACTCAAATTAGGCCTTAGTAGGATTCAAGGGACATAATCCCAATTATTAATGTTTAATCAAGCTTAATTAGATGAATTATTAGAAGCTTATATATTGAAGGATAAACTAGTTGTTTATTTATGTGTGTAATTGAAATAATATTTTTATTTCAAGGATCAATTGGGATATAAGTGTTATTAAGTTCGATAATTGTGATAAATGTGTAAGATATATGGTATGAATTTTATAAGGTCATAATTAAATTATTATTGTTGGTTTAATAACATTAAAGGGTGTAATTGAAGTTCAAAGTATTAGTTTAAGGGTTAATTTGTAAATTCAGCATCTTAAAGGTCAAGGGTGAATAAATGAATATTTGAGAGGTTAATTTAAGAGAAAGAATAAGTGATTAGGTTGATTTATAACATGCAAAAAGATGTGGGTTGATTAAAGGACATGCATTTTGTTGAAGGATCAAAGAGGGAATTTTCCTAGCTATTATATAAAGTCTTTTGCTAGTGGAATGAAAGGAAAAACTCTTTGAAATGGTGGTGAACGAAATCTTAGAGAGAGTTACAGCAACTTCATTTTCTTCTTCATATTTCTTAAAGCCATAGATGAATTCTCAAGGTCTTGTTGAAGAGGAATTGTTGCATGTTGTTCAATCTAGATCAATAGTATAACTATAAGGTAATATCCTAACTTGTTAGTTCATCTCTTCATCTTCATCTCTTTCTTAATTTGATTGATGATGGATGATTGTTGTTGTATGTATGAAATGATGTAAAGGAGAGAGAGAAGGTGGAAGAAGCAAGGAAAAGGGCTTGCAAGGGGTTTAAGACAAAGGAATTTTCAGCTAAGGTATGGGAATGTAGGTTGTTCATATTGCATGTGGAATTGGTTGCTGAATTTGGATGTAATTTACAGAAATTGAAGTTACGTTTTTCTGGTTTTTGCTGGGTTTTCGGGTTGATTTTGGAAGAATAGATTTCATCAGTTGTGAGAGTCAGTGCCGAGTCGTGAACTTTTGTCCGACTCGTGAAGCTCTTCACGTGTCGTGAATCTGCTTCCTGTTAGAGTTGTTGCCGAGTCGTGATCACCTTCACGAGTCGTGAACTTTTGTCCGACTCGTGAAGATCTTCACAAGTCGTGCCTTTGCCTTCCTGGGTCACTAGTGAATCTTTGTCTGAGTCATGATTTTTGCTTTTCTTCTCCACTCGTGAACTCCTTCACGAGTCGTGAGCTTTGCCCTGTTTGCTTCACTCGTGAACCTTTTCACGAGTCGTGAAGTACAGTTTTCTTCTCCACTCGTGAGCTTCTTCACGAGTCGTGAATTTTGCTTGGTTTGCTTCACTCGTGAACCTCTTCACGAGTCGAACTCCCTTCACGACTGAATGACCTGTCTAGAATGTTTTGCTCATAAGTTGAGCTATAGAACAGAAAATTGAGTAATTCTTTTTGCATTGAAAAATAGACTTCCATACCTATATTTTATATGAAGAAACCTGAACTTAAATCTGTCCCTAAGTATGCGGAATCTAGGGTTGAATTCGGACTAGTTTCCTAAACTGCTCATAAAAACAGAAGTTACTATTATGTGTCAATTGTTGCTATACTTGATAATATGATTTCTTTAAATAAATTGAGAGAGATATGGGTATATGTGACAGTAAAGTTAATTGGATAAAGCACGTAATATGGCTATCAATGAAGGATTTATATGAATACACATGCATTCATTTGTGTATATGAATAAAGACTAATGATGAAATATCTAACTTATACATGTAAATAGTTTTGTACATGATTGTCATATGCAAAATTGATATATATATTATACACATGTAACCTTATGACATGAAAGTGCACATTTTGACATGTATTTATGCTATGAAATAAGGACTGCAATAGTATGACTTTGGCATGTGTATATGCCCCATATGGAAACATGTTGACATTTTGTATAGCACATGATTTTAATAATGATAAAGATATATATGTATACATATATATATATTTGGTAAATATGCTCACATGAGTAAGTCTAATATATGCGAGTGTACCCACAGGTACGTACATCCATGATTATGTACATGAGTGTATGAGCATGAATTTGTACTATGAGATAGAAAATGTTTTAGCATGACTGTGAACATGTGAGATGCTTAATGTGATTTGTGGATTATGTGAACATATAAACATATGTCTATAAATATAATATGAACTTACATGATTGGGTTTGACTGTTGAAAGAAGTTTGAGAGTAATGATTCGAAGAATATGTGTAAAGTGAAATGTATGAATTTGGTTTCACTTAATTGAAATGATATGATTAAGCATATGTGTTGTCACATGTAAGCATGCTGAAATACAGATCTACAATGCTAAAACTCCATTATAGAAATTTTATTAAAGTATATAACGGTAATGTCATACAAGACTATGTATACAAGTGTATGCATCACAGAAGGAGTATCTTGTCATGTGATTATTATATGAGAAAAGTGTATAATTGTTTATGATTAGTGCATATATGTATATGTACTAAAGAAGATGTATCTATATATTTTACATGATCATGTATGGGTACAAATGGCATTATATAAGTATAATCTTGACATACGAACTAGCCACATAAGTAAATATGATTACAAGAACAGAATAGTATTACCCAACAGTGAAATGTTCACCGGTTTACAGAAAGTTATACATGAACATGAGTATGAGTTCATTGTTCATAGTTATACAAGAGTATACATGTGCATATAAGAATATGAATGAATAAATGAAAGATAAAGTAAATAGATTTTATTGCCTGCGTTGAGTCTAGGAAGTGGATAGATAGGCATGCCTATAAGGGTACCTTGCAGCTGCAAAAACAACTTGTGCCTTCGGGTACCATCGATCAACCCCGTTTGGGTTGCAGTTCACCCCGTTTGGGTGACTAAACAACTTGTGCCTTTGGGTACCATCGATCAACCCCGTTTGGGTTGCAGTTCACCCCGTTTGGGTGAATAAATAACTTGTGCCTTCGGGTACCATCGATCAACCCAGTTTGGGTTGCAGTTCACCCCGTTTGGGTGACTAAACAAACTCGTACCTTCGGGTACCATCATTCAACCCGTTATCCACCTCTTTAGAATAGTGCAGGCCTTATACCAAAGTTAAGAATAGTTTGATGTTAATTTAAAGCTTTATAAAGCATAACAATTCATAAATTGATTTCAGAATCTAATTTATATGTGAAATTCCTTTACAGCACAAATGGAAATTATGGTATTAAAAGATGTTACAATATACACTTATGCATGATTATCGCATATAGAAACAGTACGTACAGAGTTATATAAATGAACTAGTGCATCACTAATATATAATTATGAACTATATTAGAGATAGTATGTTTTCTATAGCAAATGAATATAAGAGTTTATGAATAGGTATTCATGTTGGTGATTGCTTTTCAAATTAATACAGTTGAGTTATATGTTTTCCCTATATATACTCGTTCTTGCTCTTTATTGGGAATTGATGTATATTGTCTTGTGCACACACATAAAGTGTTTACAGATTTACAAATGATAAAGTTCACATGATAAATGGCATTTGAGATAGAAGCAAGCTAGAAATTCTATGTATGCATTGGTACAATAAGTATACAAACATAATTCTTGATAAATGATAAACTTTCATAGTACTAATGCTTGTTTTACTTACGAATATGCATAGGTCCTTGTGGATCATAAGTTTATATGTGAATATATATGTATACATGTATTCCTAGCATATGTTAAAGTATGTAATAAATGGAAGGAATGACTGAGTATAAACAGTGGTATAACAACCAATGAATGAATCGCAAGATTAAAGGACAAATATGCTTACATGGTTAAAAGTGGTGTATATTAAGCGTCAATGCCGAATTTACTATCATTAAATCATTCGGTTATCATATGTGGACTCTTGTCTGTATTTTCTTATATTGAGTATAAGTTATACTTTATAGTACATGATGTATGCTTATTGGCGACTACTGTGAGTAGTCGTTTATCATGATTTAGTATTCCCCACTAAGCTTTATAGCTTAGCACGGATTTTTGTTTATCCGTGTAGGTTGTGAGAACAGGACTTTCTTCCAGGACTGATATCTGCAGCAGGTTAGCCAACACAAGTCTTAGAAGATTAATAACAGAGTCTTCTTTTTGTCTTTATGTTTTGTAGTTGTGGAAACTCTAAATATGTTGGAAATTTTGTATTTACTTCATATGCTTTGTATATGTAATATTTGATGTTAGTAAGTTGCACCTGTAAGTGAAGCTTCTAATAGTTAACTTTTGGGATATCTGTTTAGTGGATTATCAGATGAAATGTTGATAAGCATGCTTGATTAATATTAATCACAGTGTTATAGCTAAGTACAGGGTAAGGGTGTTACAGAGGTGCCCAATTTTAGTAAGGCTATTGGTTTTTTCAATTTTCATCCCGCGAGGCATTAATTCTCTTCTTTTTCTCTTTTGTTCTTAGCCATGGAACCTTTTCAATCTGTCTATGTTTACCGATTCTCTAAACTCATTGCCACCACTATTTAATAGAATAGTCGGTCCCTTAGATAATAGCTTTTTAAGGGCAAAAGGTCCTTCCCACTTGGACTTAAACTTGCCTTTAATAGGTAGGATTCATGGCCTTATCTGTTTGAAAACTAGATCTCCTTCTTTTAAAGGATGCTTCTTAACTTTCTTTTTGAATGAACAAGCCAACCTCTTTTGTTAGACCTAATTATGATAATATGCCCTTATTTTATCCCCCTCTAACAGGTTGAGCTATAATAATCTCTGCCTAGTCCATTTTGCTTCTAGTATCTCAGCTTCCAAAACTACCCTTAGAGATTGATGCTCAATTTCTACAAGTAATACTACTTTTATCCCATAGAATAAGGAAAATGAAGTAGCCCCTATCAAAGTTCTAGTGGTGGTCCCATAACCCCATAATGCGAAGGGTAGCATAGGGCCCAATCTTTGTAAGTCTGAACCATCTTGGCCAGAATCCTTTTCACATTCTCATTAGCCACCTCAACTACTCTATTTGCTCAAGGTCTATAAGGAGAAGACTTATGATGTTGAACTTTATACCTAATAAGCATCTGTCTGGTTTCACTAGAGAACTGTAACCTATTACCAGACACTATATAATGAGGCAAACTGTATCTACATATGGATAGCATATTCTGAGGGCACAACCCATTTCCTTTTATCCTAGTAGAGACCACCATTGGCTTGGATGTCATACATCATAGCTCTCTTTCTTTCCTCACAAGGAGCCCCATGCTTCTTGAGGTATGTCCTTTTTCTAAAGGTAGTATGCCCCTTGTGGGGTCTTTGTATTAGCCTTTTTTTTGTCAAAAGACACGTCTTTTTGAATTTTCACATGTTTCTTTGCTTTATTTTTTCTTACGATTAATCCAACTCACCAAAACGGCTTTTTTTCTTGCATGGCTTCATGAAAAGCTAAAGCTCTTATCAAAGCATCCTTCCTAAGTTAAAGCCATGATTGTTTATCCTATGAGACATATCGTAGTCCAACATTTGTAGTGCAAGTTTCTAATAGTCTAGGATAGAGTCAACCGGCTAGGCAGTTTGACAGATGATGACATTATGTTTAAGTGCATATACACCTTTCACTTTTGTAGTTTAGGATGGAGTATCTGGATGTGTCCCTCTATATGAACTATATTAGGACACCTTTTATGTCGTTGTCAGTTGTGCTTATCAATTAAAGGATCGATAGGACATTGTTTGGTGTTCATTAGGCTTTCAAGGTGGCATTCTCACTACTCATTTCTTGACAGTGTATTACTGATGGATTTAGACCTGACTTTCTATGAGGACCTCCATCCTCTAAATTGGTGCTTGTGATTTCACCACTTCTAACTTATACAAGCAGTGGGTCACCAATTTGACCGCCAACAACAAACTTTCTCATCTTATGCACCTGGATGGAGAGAAAGAGGTGATATGGATAAACTAGAACATATACAATTATAGACTCTATTTTCGCTTTTAGTGAACTTTTTAGAACTTAAACAAGTGAAAAGACTATGGTACTTTCAATTACATTGATTATATTATGAATAAATGCTTGATATTTCTTTTTAATTTTAGTACACATGATCAGCATTTGATAGTACCCCAATAACACGTATTATTTAATCTCGAATTGAAACTTTGTAAGCATCATAGTTCTTGTTATCAATCAGTCCTCTCGGGTTTTTTTGATGGATTATTTTCTCTCAATCTCTAATTTTTTCCTAACATGCCTTTTTCGATTTTCACACTAATGAGGAGTCTAATTTTGTCAAGGCTATTGGCTTTTTCAATTTTTGACTTGCGATGCATTTATTCTCTTATTTTTCTCTTTTAATATTAGCTATGGAACCTTTTCAATTCGTCTATGTTCACTGATTTTCTAAACTCATTGCCACCTCTGTCTAATGGAATAGTTGCTCCCTTGGATAATAGCTTTTTGAGGACAAAAGGTCCTTCCCACATGGGCCTAAACTTGCCTCTAATATATAGGATTTATGGCCTTATCTACTTGAAAACTAGATCTCCTTCTTTCAAAAGATGCTTCTTGACTTTCTTTCGGAATGAACAAGCCAACCTCTTTTGATAGACCTAATTATGATAATATGCCCTCATTTTATCCCCCTCCAGTAGGTTGAGCAACAATTGTCTCTGCCTAGCCCATTTTGCTTCTAGCATCTCAGCTTCGAAAACTATCCTTAGGGATTGATGCTTAATTTTTACTAGTAATACTGCTTTTATTTCATTGAACAAGGAAAATGAAGTAGCCCATATCAAAGTTCTATCGGTGGTCACATAACCTCATAATCTGAAAGGTAGCTTAATGGCCTAATGTTTGTAAGTTCGAACCATCTTGGCGAGAATTATTTTCACATTCTTATTAGTCACCTTAACTGCTTATTTTTCTCAAGGTCTATAAGGAGAAGACTTATGATGTTGAACTCCATACCTAATAAGCATCCACCTGGTTTCATTGGAGAATTATAACCCATTATCAAACACTATATGATGGACAAACTGTATCTACATATGGATAGCATATTCTGGGGGCATAACACTTTTCCCTTTATTATGGCAGAGACCTTTATTGGCTTGGATGTCATTCATCATAGCTCTCCTTCTTTCCTCACAGACAGCCCCATGCATTTTTAGGTATGTCCTTATTATAAAGGAAGTATGCCCATTGTGAGCTTTTTGTACTAGCTTTTTTTTTCAAAAGACACATTTTTTTTTGAATTTTCAGGTGTTTCTTTGCTTTATTTTATCTTGTGATTAATCAAACTCATCACAACAGCTTTTTTTCAGGTATAGCTTCAAGAGAAGTTGAAGCAATTGTCAGAGCCTCCTCCACAAGCTAAAGCCATGGGTGTTTATCCCTTGAGACATGTCATAGTCCAACATTTGCACCATGAGCTTCTAATAATCCAAGATAGAGTCAACCTACTAGGCAATTTGATAGATGATGACATTATGTTCAAGTGCATATGGTTGCCTATCACTTTTGTAGTTCAAGATGGAGTATCTAGATGTGTCTCTCTATGTGGGCTGCATTAGGCTACCTTTTATGTTGCTGGCTATTTTGCTCAATAATTTAGGGATCGATAGGACATTGTCTGGTGTTTATTAGGCTTTCGAGGTGGCTTTCTAACTACTTATTTCTTGACAGACTATTACCAGAGGATTTGAACCTGACTTCCTGTAAGGACCTCTATCCCCAAGAATGGTGCTTGTGACTTCACCACTTCTTACTCATACAAGCAGTGGGTCACCAATCCGACCATCGATAATAGAATTTCTCATTTTATGCACCTAGATAGGGAGAAAGAGGTGATACAGATAGACTAGATCAAATACTATTATAGACTCTATTTTCACTTTTAGTGAAATTTTTAGAACTTGACCATGTGAAAAGACTATGGTACTTTCAGTTACATTGATTATATTATGAATACATGCATGATATTTTTTTATTTCGTGCACATGATTAGCATTTGATATTACCCCAATAACACGTATTATTTAATCTCGAATTAAAACTTTACAAGCATCATAGTTCTTGTTATCGATCAGCCCTCTCGAGTTTTTTTGATTGATTATTTTCTCTCATCCTCTAATTTTTTCTTATGATGCCCTTTTTCGGTTTTCACCCTAACGAGGCACTCAATTTTAGTAAGGCTGTTAGTTTTCTCAATTTTTGACCCGCGAGACATTTATTCTCTTCTTTTTCTCTTTTATTCTTAGCTATGAAACCTTTTTAATCCATCTATGTTCATCGGTTCTCTAAACTCATAGTCGCCACTGTTTAATAGAATAGTTGCTCCCTTAGATAATAGCTTTTTGAGGGCAAAAGGTCCTTCCCACGTGGGCCTAAACTTATTGCTAATATATAGGATTTATGGCCTTATCTGCTTGAAAGCAAGATCTTCTTCTTTAAAAGGATGCTTCCTGACTTTCTTTCTGAATGAACAAGCCAACCTCTTTTGATAGACCTAATTATGATAATATGCCCTCATTTTATCTCCCTCCAGCAGGTTGAGCTATAATAGTCTCTACCTAACCCATTTCGCTTCTAGTATTCCAAAACTACCTTTAGGGATTGATGCTAAATTTCTATTGGTAATACTGCACTATCCCATAGAACAAGGAAAATGAAGTAGTAACCCAATAATGTGAAGGGTAGCTTAGTGGCCCAATCTTTTTAAGTCCGAATCATCTTGGCCAAAATCCTTTTCACATTTTTATTAGTCGCCTCAACTTCTCTGTTTGCTGAAGGACTATAAGGATATGAACTCCATACCTAATAAGCATCTGCCTGGTTTCACCGGAGAACTATAACCCATTATCAAACACTATATGATAAGGCAAACCATATCTATATATGGATAGCATATTCTAGGGGAAAAACACATTTCCCTTTGTCGTGGCAAAGACCATCATTGGCTTGGATGTCATTCATCATAGCTCTCCTTCTTTCCTCACAGACAGCTTTACACTACAAGAAAAATGTAAATTAGCGAGAAAAAAAGTCCTCACTAAATGATATTTATTCATCGTTAAATCAGTTTAGAGAGAATTTAGCGAGAAAAAATATTTTGTCACAAAAGTAATCCTAGCTAAATTTAGCGAGGACTGAAGTCACTAAATTCAGCGACAGATTTTAGCGAGGACTGAAATTGTCACTAAAATTAGCAAGGAGTAAAATTGTTGCTAAATTTAGCAAGAATAAATTCCTTGCTAAATTTTAGCATGCATTTTTGTGACAAATATTGTTCATGCTAAATTTAGCGAGAGATTTTTCCTCGCCAAATGTTAGAGTGAATATTGTAACAATATTATACTCGCTAAATTTTAGTGAGGACAAATACCTCGTTAAATTTTAGCTAGCATTTTTTGTGACAAATATTTTTCTCGTTAAATTTGGCATGAAATTTATCCTTGCTAAATGTTGACATAAATATCACAACAAAAATATACTAGCTAAATTTTAAAATGAAATTTTTTTATTTTTTTAATTTAATTTGGAGATTTTATTATTCAAATAATAAAATAAAAAATAACGTTAAATTTATAGAATACACAACATTTAATATAAAAATATATATATTAATGAATAAATTGTTATTTACAAGAACATATCATTGCTAATAATATAAGCAAATGATAAAGGGAAAATTTACAAAACGAAATGCAACGACATTAACAACTCACACATCAAGGGACTCATTGCAAGAGGGGAAGAAGGGATAACAAGCTTGCTATCAGTTGAACACCACCAACAACTCATTGTGCTTTCAAACTTCAACACGGTTGTCTAAACATGTCTCCAATTCAGTAATTTTTTCGGTGCTATAATTGCTTGCCAATTCAATGTAGGGTTGCCCAAAAAACAAAACTAATATATTAAAAAATAAAACTGAACTAAGAGTTTCGAGTGGTTCAACTAAAAATCAAACCAGAATTTCTACAAATAAATACAAAAAAAAATAGTTCTTAATATGAATTATGGATAACCTAATACAAGTTTTTAAATATATTGAAGTAATAGGTAATAAAAATGATATGAAAACATAACATCTAATGCTAATTCAACCAAGAAACAGGAACATAGGAAAGATCTAATTACTAATATTTATTTCCTACAACAACAACTAAGATGACAATGCATAGAACATGACAGTGCATGCACATGGACTTTTATTAGAACTAGAATGATCTAATTATAATGAAAGTACAAAGCCTTTACTCCTTGCATAGAAAAACTCCCATCTAAATCATCAAGGAGGAATGAATCATCATTTCAGCAGATTCATTGTACCAAAGCATGCGCCAAAATATCAAACCATAACAGATAAATTTTGGCCCTTTGATAGCAATTGATCAACCACCATAAAAGTTCTAAAAAAATCAGTAGAATATTTAATGTGAAGATGTTTGATTAGCAATTGATCAACCACCATTATAATGGGAAAGATGGTGTCAATCGTTGCAAAGGAAAAAGAAAAATTTCAATGTCAAGTTCAGATCCGTTGGAATCAATGCTTATATATATATTTAAAAAAGTATATAAATAAATAAATGTAGAATTATTTTCAAAGTATAACAGTTTAATTGCAATATTTATTTATAAGAATTTGCAAGGAGAAGCAACGAACAGTTGGTGCACACTATGCACAATACCCTTCATAGGCACAAGAACTCTTTACCTCTAGTCAAACTAAGAGGTCAACCAAACGATTTAATTGACAAAAGACTAGGATTGATACAGGCATGATGATGTTAGTATTTTAAAGCAACATTAATGCTTGGAAAATGGGAAATACTATATATTTGTACCTTATAACTCAACAAAAATTAACCATGTAGTATCAATCCCCTATAATGCTCTAATAAATGATAGTTTAAAAAAAAGACCCCTTTATAAAATTTCACTAACACCGGGTCAAAGAAAAGATCTAAAAAATCACAGAGGAAAGCTATTGAAGTTTTTCTTTTAGAACTATAGTACTAAAGATTAAACTCAAAACCAAAGCTGTTGAAGGACTTAAACCTGATTGTATACTAAGTTGTCAGCAAGAAAAAATAGCCCTTCATCTCCAAAGTTACATCCTGCCATATGCATGAAAGACAAGACAAATTAAACTCAAAGGCAAAAATTATTAAGTTTATACTTCATCAATAAAATTTAAAGTATTGAACAATGGTTCAATATATAAAGAAAGAAATACATTGTTTTAAGGAAAAGCAATCCTGTTTGTTGTATCTAAGATGCCAAAGTAATGCATAAGATATATATTTAACTTCACCAAATCACTTTAACAACACTTTTGGATTTCTTAATTATGATTATATTTCTTATCTCAGGAGAATTCATAGAAATGTTGAATGCATGAAAAACTAGTCTATATACTAGATAACCAGTTTCCTTTTAAGAGCTGCAATTCATTTCTCATGAAAAAACACACTAACATATCACAATGTCCATGTAAGTAAGAATTTTTCATTATGAAAAACCATCTAGCTTATGAAACATACTCTCTCACAGTGTAAGATTTGACAATAACCAAGTGGTTGAACAAATGGAGCAATTAATTAGAAAAGATGAAGAAAATGTCAATGCCTAATAACAATGGCTACCAACAACTTAAAAACAAAATGCTTAATAGCAACTATTTTCTAATTCCTCATAAACAGTATTTCTATATGGTTAACAAGATAAGAGTATATCACATACGATACAAAGCTAAAAAGCTAACAATGAACTTTTATTTTTCTCACACAGAACACAAATCAAATACGGGAGTTAGATAATGCAAAATATTTTAAAAAAATTAGAAAAACAGCCAAGATCAGACACACAAACACAAACACAAACATCTACAGCATGTATAAACATATAAAAAGTGGGAATTCTTATAGCTACTGAATCTCTACACAGTTAAATATGAAAGTAGGAATTTGGCCTATACCTGTTCGTCTATATGGCCAATCATTAATTAAATTATGATTTAACTACTAGAATTTGGCCTATACCTTTTACGGAATGAGTTTTACAAGAAAGATATAATAGAGTATGAATAGAGATATCTTTCTTCTCAAGTATAACTACTAGAAGGGATAAAGAAAATTCAAGCATGAATTTCAATAGGTATGTCTTTCTTCTCCTACCGATTCCTTCAGCGACCATGCCTTCCCATATAGAGCTCAATGTCTCTTACGGGAAACTGCTCTTCCATGAAATTGCGGTGGTCCTAATATCTCTAAAAACCACAAGAGCCAAAGCAGATTAGGTGTTTGAACCCTAAAATTAAGAATATAATAAACCTAATTTTGATTTCTCTTGAATCAATTAAAATGGACAGAAATCAAATTAAGAATAATTACTTCGAAGAAGGCATCGAATACAGACGGAAGGCCAAATGATCCCGTTGGCGGTGCCGATTGTTTAAGGATCGATTTGTAAGAGAGTAAATGGTTGTTGACGGTGGAGGAGCCATCGGAGGTGTAAGAGAAAGATAGAGAGAGGAGGCGAAAGAGGGTGGCAACACAGAAGGGAAGAAGGCTTTAGGGATTTACAAAAAAATATATCTTGCCAGCTCTTTTTTGTATCCCGCTCAAAAATTTGGAGAATTAGCTAGGCCTTAGCTCTTGCAAAATTGGCGAGAACCTTTTTCCTAGCCATTCTAAAAATTTAATTCATTCATTATCTAATTAATAAAAATTAATATTAATTATTGAATATAAATATAATAATTTAGTTAATTTAAGAAACCAGATAAATTTATTTGTTAGAAAAAAAATATATTAATTTATTAAATTAAATGAACTAACTAAATGTAAAAGAAATTTAAATATTTAGAATTAAAAGAATATAAAAATAGGTAGAATATAGTTCTAGCTAATTATTTATTTTTTTCTTGAAAAACCATTTAAAAAAAAATAGTTAGACTAAATGTCGGTCCTATTAAATTTGAATAAAATTTAAATATTAAAAATAAATTAGGCACTTGAATTAGACATTAGCAAGGACATGAGTTCTCGCTAATTAATTCACATGTAGTTCACATGTAACCTTAGCAAAGACAATTTCTATTAGCGAGAACGATTTCTCTTGCAAAATTGGCCATATGAATAGTCATTTAGCGAGTAAAAATATCCTCACTACATTAGTGAGAAATCATGTCCTCGCTAATTATTTCACATGCCACATCAAATATAAATTAGCAAGGAGTAATATTCTCGCTAGATTAGCGAGCACAAAATGCCTTGCTAATTAGTTCAAATATGACACGCTAACCAAACCGAAAATTAGCGAGGACTATTTCTCTCGCTAATTAGCGAGAAATGATTTCCTCGCTAATCACTTCACATGCCACATGAATAGTCATTTAGTGAGGAAAAATATTCTCGCTAAATTAGCAAGAAATCATGTCCTCGCTAGTTACTTCACATGCCACATCAAATAGAAATTAGCGAGGAGTAATATTCTCGCTAAATTAGCAAGCACAAAATGACTTGCTAATTAGTTCATATATGACATGCTAACCAAACTGAAAATTAGCGATGACTATTTCTCTCGCTAATTAGCGAGAACATTAGTCATCGCTAAATTAGCTAGAAATGATTTCCTCGCTAATCACTTCACATGAATAGTCATTTAGCGAGGAAAAATATCCTCGCTAAATTAGCGAGAAATCATGTCCTCGTTAATTACTTCACATACCACATCAAATAGAAATTAACGAGGAGTAAGATTCTCGCTAAATTAGCAAGCATCAAATGCTCGCTAATTAGTTCACATATGACATACCAACAAAATCGAAAATTAGCGAGAACTATTTCTCTCGCTAATTTATCAAGAATATTAGTCGTAGCTAAATTAGTGAGAAATCATTTCCTCGCTAATCACTTTACATGCTATATGAAGTAGTCATTTAGCGAGAAAAAATTTCCTTGCTAAATTGGCGAGAAATCATGTCCTCGCTAATTACTTCACATGCTACATCAAATAGGCATTAGTGAGGAGTAATGTTCTCGCTAAATTAGAGAGCACAAAATGTCTCGCTAATTACTTAACATGCCATATGAAGTAGTCATTTAGCGAGCAAAAATTTCCTCACTAAATTAGTGTGGACAATAGTTCTCACTAATTAGTGAGGACTTGTTGTTAGTTGCTAAAGTAATAAGTTTGCTTGATTGTTTTTCTAGCCAATTTCTTGCTAAATTTCGCACAAAAATTTTGGCGCCCAAAGTAGCTACAAAATTTCAATGTTCTCGCTAAATTGTTGCAAAATATATGCTCATGTGCATCCACACCGACATTTGCGACAAATTTATTTTTTCATTGCAAGTTTATCACTATATTAGTGATTTAGCAACGATTTTTCTTTTACTCGCTAAATATCGTCGCTATTCTGCATTTTTTTGTAGTGTTATGCTTCTTCAGGTATGTCCTTATTTTAAAGGAAGTATGCCCCTTGTTGGGTTTTTATACTAGCTTTTTTTTTGTCAAAAGACACTTCTTTCTACATTTCAAGTGTTTCTTTGGTCTATTTTTGCTTGCGATTAATCCAACTCACCACAGCAGCTTTTTTTTAGGTATAGCTTCACAAGAAGCTGAAGCTGTTGTCAGAGCCTCCTCCCCAAGCTAAAACCATGAGTTTTTATCCCATGAGACATGTCATAGTCCAACTTTTGTAGTGCATATGGCTGCCTATCACTTTTGTAGTTCAAGATGGAGTATCTAGAAGTGTCCCTTTATGTGGATTGCATTAAACCACCTTTTATGTCGCTACTCCATGTGCTCATCAATTTAGTTATCAACAGGACATTGTCAGGTGTTATTAGGCTTTCGAGGTGGTATTCTCACTACTCATTTTCTGACAGAGTATTACCGGAGAATTTTGACCTGACATCCTATGAGAACCTCCATCCCCGAGATTGGTGCATGTGACTTCACCACTTCTAACTCATACAAGTAGTGGGTCACCAATCCAACTGTCGACAACAGACTTTCTCATCTTACGCATCTTGATGAAGAGAAAGAGGTGATATGGATAGACTAGATAAGATACTATTATAGACTCTATTTTCACTTTTAGTGAACTTTTTAGAACTTCAACATGTGGAAAGACTATGGTACTTTCAGTTACATTGATTATATTATGAATACATACACAATATTTCTTTTTAATTTTAGTACATATGATTAGCATTTGATATTACCCCAATAACATATATTATTTAATCTCGAATTGAAAATTTACAAACATTATAATTCTTTTTATCAATTAGCCATCTCAGGTTTTTTTGATTGATTATTTTCTCTCAGCCTGTAATTTTTACCTAAGATGCCTTTTTTGGTTTTCACCCTAACGAGACACCCAATTTTAACAAGGTTGTCAGTTTTTTCAATTTTCAATCCGTAACGCATTTATTCTCTTCTTTTTCTCTTTTAACCTTAGCTATGGACCCTTGTCAATCTGTTTATGTTCACTGATTCTCTAAACTCATTTCCACCACTGTCTAATAGAATAGTTACTCCCTTGGATAATAGCTTTTTGAGGACAAAAGGTCCTTCCCATGTCAGCCTAAACTTGCCTCTAATATATAGGATTCATGGCTTTATCTGCTTGAAAACTTGATCTCCTTCTTTCAAAGGATGCTTCCTGACTTTCTTTCTGAATGAACAAGCCAACCTCTTTTGATAAACCTAATTATGATAATATGCCCTCATTTTATCTGCCTCCAGTAGATTGAGCTACAATAGTCTCTGCCTAGCCCATTCTGCTTCTAGTATCTCAGCTTCCAAAACTACCCATAGAGATTAATGCTCAATTTCTACTAGCAATACTGCCTCTATCCCATAGAACAAGGAAAATGAAGTTACCCCTATCCAAGTTCTGGTGGTGGTCGTATAACCCCATAATGCGAAGGGTAGCTTAGTGGCCCAATCTTTGTAAGTCCGAACCATCTTGACTAGAATCCTTTTCACATTCTTATTAGCCACCTCAACTGCTCTATTTGCTCAAGGTCTATAAGGAGAAGACTTATGACGTTGAAATCCATAGCTAATAAGCATTTGGCTGGTTTCATCAGAGAACTATAACCCATTATCTGACACTATATGATGAGACAAATCGTATCTGAACATGGATAGCATATTTCGGGGGCACAACCCATTTCCCTTTATCCTGGCAGAGACCATCATTGGCTTAGATGTCATTCATCATAGCTCTCCTTCTTTTCCCACAAGTAGCTTCATGCTTCTTCAGGTACGTCCTAATTTTAAAGGTAGTATGTCCTTTGTGGGGTTTTTGTTCTAGCTCTTTTTTTCAAAAGACACATCTTTTTGAATTTTCACGTGTTTTTTTGCTTTTTTTTTGCTTGCGATTAATCCAACTCACCACAACTGCTTTTTTCAAGTATGTCAAAGCCATGGGTGTTTATCCTATGAGACATGTCATAGTCCAACATTTGCAGCACAAGTTTCTAATAATCTTGGATAATGACAATTGGCTAGACAGTTTGACAGATGATGACATTATATTCAAGTGCATATGGCTGCCTATCACTTTTGTAGTTCAGGATGAAGTATATGGATGTGTCCCTCTATGTGGATTGCATTTGGCAACCTTTTATGTCATTGCCCATTATGCTCATCAATTTAGGGATCGACAGGACATTGTTAGGTGTTCATTAGGCTTTCGAGGTGGCATTCTCACTACTCATTTCCTGATAGAGTATTACTAGAGGATTTGGACCTAACTTCCTGTGAGGACCTTTATCCCCGAGATTGGTTCTTATGACTTAACCACTTCTGACTCATATAAGTAGTGGGTCACCAATCCAACCGTTGACAACAAACTTTCTCATCTTATGCACCTGGATGGAGAGAAAGAGGTGATACGGATATACTAGATCAAATACTATTATAGAATTTGTTTTTGCTTTTAGTGAACTTTTTAGAACTTAAACATGTGAAATGACTAAGGTACTTTTAGTTGCATTGATTATATTATAAATACATGC
>JBBPFJ010000805.1:0-47261 GCA_037975025.1 Excoecaria agallocha | reverse complement strand
CTCTTTGGTTTCTTCATTCGTTCTTTTTTTTATCCTTTAATTTCTACTTTTTTCTTTGGATCCTTTGTTGATTGAAATTTTTTCTTTGTTTATTTAATGTATGATTATTTAGATAAACTATTCTTACTATATTCATAAATATTGATTTGGTAATTTCAACAATAAACTGTTCTTAGAGCACTGCGTCCTCAACCTCTATTTTGTGTTCTTTTATGTACATCCATTCTTGAAAGTTTAGTAAACTCTACTGTCAGTGGTACCTTTCTGTTTCTTTATTTCCTTCATTTCAGTTTTATTTTTGAACTTTTTGATTAATGTTTGATCTTATTTACTTGCAGAATTTGGGAAGGGCTAAAAAAGGGAAGAACAAAGAGAAAGAAATGGACGAAGCAGACCAAGTTATTCATGTAAGAGCAAAAAGAGGCCAAGCTACTGATAGTCATAGTATAGCAGAAAGGGTAATTAATTTTCTTCATAGTACTATTAATTTTCTGATTAATCAAAAAATGAAGATTTGAGCTGTAATTAGTACTATTAATTCTTTTTGTCAGGTAAGAAGAGAGAAAATTAATAACAAGTTAAGATGTTTACAAGACCTGGTTCCTGGATGCCACAATGTAATTACTATAAAAAAATAAGCATATTTTGATTGATTTATTAATTGTAATATAAATCTTGACATGGGTTTTTGAATTCATAGTCAATGGGAATGGCAGTAATGCTAGAGGAGATAATCAATTATGTCCATTCATTGCAGAATTAGGTTGAGGTAAAGACTAACATATAAAAATCTGCATATATATATATATATATATATATATATATATATATATATATATATATATATATATATATATATATATATATATATATATATATATATATATATACATATATTAATTTTAGTATTTTCTTGTGAAATTTCAGTTCCTTTCAATAGAGCTTGCAGCAGCTAGTTCTCATATTATTTCTATGGTATTTTTTAAATAAATTAAGTTAGTTGTGGTTGAAATATAGGTCTTTATAGGATATTAATATTGTGCCAATAATATTGCTTGAATTACTTGTTAACAATAATGGCATGGTAGTTAACTGCATGACTATTGTCTGTATAAGAACTATTATCTTTTCTTTTGGTTTATGCTAGCTAATTAATTGTTACTTTTGACAGGCTTCTTAATCCAAGCACATTTTGGTTTGGATGATCTCTGTTTCACGTGAGTACTATTTAGTGGCTTTTTCTACTGATGCTTTTAAGTATTCTAACTGGCTATACATTTCTTATGATTTCATAGACAAAAATATATGATGGTAGGATTAGAATCGGAACTAATTTGAAAACCAATATATTTGTTGTTCTGCACTATTAAGTGATTGAATTCATAGATATTAGTTGGTAAAGAGAATACACTTGATCCTTTCATTAATTCAAGAAACATGACCTCCTTGTTGATAATATGGTGGCACCCATGCCATTATTGTGAGATGAGAAGTCATTTAGCTCTGGCCATGCTAGGAGTTTCAGAGTTTAAAGACCATCACGATCATCTTTATTGTCGCTGACCTTAGATCGATTCGATTTGAACTCTTTGATTTTTTGATTGTTATTCTTATTTTGTTGCTTGCTTGCAGTTGAGTGCTAGAAATCAGAATTTAAAAAAGTGTTGAAACTGTATATAGGAAAAAGAATTGATGAGAAATAGTGTATTTATAATTCCATTTACCTGCCCCTACCTTGGGGGAAAAGTGCATCAGAATTTTCTTTGCAAGTAACTTTAGTTTTTCATTTCTTGGCATTCCTGCAGTCTGTGCATATTTCATCATATTGTATACATACCACCTCCAAGCTAATAAGATAAGAGGATTTTTAGTGTATATATATATATATATATAGTTTTAAATTTAGTATATAGTATTTTAAATTTAGTGCCATTTATAATTTAATGTAATTATTATTTTATTTTGTAAGTTAAATTTTGAAAAAAATGATGAATACAATATTTAATTTAGTTCAAACCGTTTCAAAACCACCCCAAACCATTATAAATTACAATAAAAAATCGGCCCAAACCGCCCCAAATCGCCATAAACCATCTATATTGGTTTGGTTTGGATTTTTTGTATTTTTAACCCAACCCAACCCAACCCATGAACAACGCTAATAAAAGGACTTGTCTTTGAGATTTCAATGGTTGAAAGTGAAGACAAAGGTCAAGCCTTTGAGGTGAAGAAACTGCACTTAAAGAAACACAAGTCCCACTCTAAGTGAAGAAGAAGTGAGAAGAGGAGGTGGTTGGGTGAAATGAAATGGATGCAGAAAAGGATAATTTAGGGATATAGGGAATTTTTCCTCAAAATGCAGCATCTTTGGGTTGAATTGGAGTTCAATCCGAGTTGTAGATTTTCGATCCAAATTGATTTTTTTCGAGCTAACTTGAGTTTTTAATCCTTTGGCATTTTATGTTTGATCGACTCGAATTGTCGGCCGAGTTATGATCCAATTGGTTCGACCAATCGATTCAAATCAAGTTTAATAATTGTATTTGAAACCGATATTATATCATAAAAAGCACTCTAGGTCCCTAAATTTTAGTATTTTTCTATATTAGACTTCTAAGATATATATTATATTTATGCGCTTCTCAAATCAATTATAGTAGATTCAATTTGTATTAGATTTGAAATACGGCATATATGTTTTTTTAAGCAAATATATGGTATATATGTTAATCTCACATATGATCAACTTAAAAAAAGATTCAAACTGTTTAAATTAGATCCAATGTAAGTAATCCAAAAAGTTAATGCTTTTAAAAATTTAGGATACCCTTAAAAATAAAAAATCTTGGAGTGTGTTTTTCTCTATTATATAAAAGGAAAAACACATGATTGGCCCTCTAAATTATTAATTTTTTCCATTAAATTTCTATATTTTAAAAATTTAACATTTAGTTTCTTTATTTTTCAATCACTCGTATTATGATAGTTTTAATTGACAACATAAACATGAGCTATCAAATGCAAGTGTGCTCAAACTATATTAGAAGGGAGGGCCACATTTGTATAAAAAGACAAATGAAAAAAACGTACTCAATTCCCTGAATTGTTGATAATTTCTACATTGGGTCCTTTGACTTAAAGGAATTCAACCTTAGTTTTTTTTTTACTTTTGAATCACTATAGCATTGATTTTGACTTTGATTGTCATTATTTTTGGACTTAATGTGAGCTTTTCAAAAAGTAAAATAACTTAACATTGATATTTTTTGAATTAGAGCTACCCAAGTTGGAACTTACTAATAGTTTAAGAATACGAGGATTTCTTTTCTAAAAATAAATTAGATGAGTGAACTCCAATTTGACTGCATGCAAATTTGATGACGATGCTTGTTACATCCATCAAAACTTTCAAATTTAAATTGAATGTGTGTTATTTGAGAAGCAAAAAACTCAATGTTAAATTTTTGAAATACAATAAATCAATGTAAAAGAAAAGTTTGTGTACCTGAAGATGTGTTTACCCTATATAAAGGAAAACACTTACTACATGTATTGATTAACAAATTTATGAACCAAACTAGGAGAGTTTCACATAAGATAAAGAAGTTAATAAAAGTTACTAATCATGAAATAAAATAAAAATTATATTTTAGTGACAATCCTACTATGCATATACTAGAAATTACTATTTATGGCCTTGTTACAAAATTAACTTAAGCCTATAATTTATACAATTTATTAATGACAAAATAATTTTACAAATTTAAGTTATAGATTCCTAATTTTATCACCATGAAGCTATATGTTTTAGTAATCTAAACTTGTTAACAGATTTCTTTGATCAATTAAAAAGTGTAATGTTGCTTCCAATAATTAACAAAATAAATATATTATAATGGAATTGTAAGTAAAATGTATGTGTATACACTAATCTTCATATTATCAATCCAATCCTAATTTCTAATGTATATATACACATTGATAAGTGATAACTGCTTATGACTGATATTTCCAAAAATATCATAAATGAAAGAAAGGGAAGGGAAATCTAATCGGATGAAGTCTTTGAAACATACAAGGAAAGGAGCATCTGGTCGGAATGGGCTAAGCACTTCGATGGTTAAGTTAATAGATGACTTAGAGAGAGAAATAAGAGGAAAAGAATTTTTATAGAGATAAAAACATTATCGAGAGCCTTTTATGATTTCTCTATTTATAGTATTCTAGTGGCGATAGGTGAGTAGGCTTTCAATTGCCTATAACAGTAACCTATATCAATGAAATGACTACACTATAGCTACCATACCGGTTAGGTAGATGCCAAATGAAGATATGAAATCCATACCTTTAGACTAATGTGATAGATGACGATCAGATTGACTTTGGTGCCCAAATGTGGGCTTTCATTTGAGTTGGCCTTCTAGGACTAAGGATCCAATTATAGAAGGATGTTATCATTTGTCCCCCTATAAATCAATTCGATTGGAACTCAAAAACTCTGCATTTTGATAATCGAAAGGATAAGGTTTATTTCAAATTCTAAATAAACCCCTTCACTTGGATAGTCATCAGTTACTACAGGTAATGTTTTATTTATAGTGCCCTTAATAGCTCCTATAAACTCGGGACACTTGGCATTTTTCCATAAAGCACATCAAACTTGCTGGGTAAGTTATCTTTTTCCTATAAATGGGTGTAGGGTTTTTCCTTTACTACTTTTGCAAAATTCTCTGGCTTTATTCACTTCTTTTCACTTAGGTTTTGGGCCTTTGGAGTTCTTTATGTTTTGACATTTTGTTTTTGAGTTCTTGGTCAATTTCACCATGTAAGCTTTCTTTACTTGTATAATTCCTTTAATTTTGTTTCATCTCCTTCATCTTTTGAGTTGACATCTTCTGTTAGTGTAAGCCCTAGCCCCAATTCATTGTAATAAAGCACTTTGAATTAATAAAATGAGGCATTTGTTTTATCCTTTGTATTCCTGTGCATATCAGTTGATAAAACTATCCAAGAGTGTTGTTTCGGTTTAAGTTATCATGTGTGAGGCACATAGTTGTAAGACCTTGAAACAAATGAGACATCATTCTAAATATCCCTAGTCAGTCATTGTTATGGGAATAACAATGAATTAATACTAGTATGCTCTCTCTGATATTATGAGTTCTGTCTTACGAATCATTAGGACAAGAGTGTCAATCAGAGATCATAGATACATGTTAAAGAACATGGCATCTGGATACGATCCGCTCATGAGAACACTACATGGTACAAGTCATAAGTGTTTCTCATATGCAAGTTTTGTATCGGAGTTCTTAGACCTGAAATCTCTATAAAACTCTTTATGAATTACAGTGTACTTTGACATACACCTAACGTGCTCGTAACAGAGTGATAAGTACGGGTATGATTGGGTATGCATTAATTCATGTTAGAGAGCATGAGAGAAGTGAAGGGATTACCCATCTCAATAAGAGAGAAAATATCATCGGCCACTTGATCAGTGAACTGAGAAGTATATGGCCATACCGAGATGAAATAATGAGTAATCATTATTTATTTGAGAGTTCAGTGTCACTGGAATATCAAGAAAGGAATTAATATATATAAGGATGACTAGTTCCATGCCTTATATTAATTCTGATATTTATGGGTAAGGGACTATGCAAAATTGCATTAGGTCACTAAATGCCATATGCATTTTCATTTAATTTAGAATGCTATAATATCTTGCTAGAGAATATATATAGCATTTGAATTAATTTATTAATTCATTGCCAACATTAAATAGACCTATAGGATCGCACACAAAGCATTGGACTTAAAATATTTAATTAAAGTATTGAGCATTAATTTGGGCTTTTAATTAAAGTCAAATTAATGTGTGTAATGGGTTATAAAATAGCTATTGGGCTTTGGTCCATGAGAGAGAAAAATTCAGCCCACAAGGTTTAATTTTAATTAATTAATTATGTTATATTAATTAAGTTAATTGAGTATTAAAGCCTAAATGAATTTAAATTAAATTAAATCACTTGTATAATAGATGAAATGGCCGAAATTCCAAGAGGGAAATCAAGGAATTTCGGCACATGTTCATTATTTATATTAAGTGTTTTCATTTAATTAAATGTCTTATGTTTTATTTCAAATTTGAATTTAAATTCAAAGGAGTTTAATTCAAAATATATTACTTATTTTTAGGAAGTGATTGAAGTTGAATTAATTATCTTGAGATAGTTAAATTAAGATCAAAGACTTGCCAAAAAGATAAGGGTATATATTAAAAAGAAATAAAACCATAAGAGTGACTTGCATTTTGGCGTGAAACCCTAGCCACCTTGCTTTTGGCGTGAACTCTTTCTCTCTCTCATTAATTTCTTTAGCCAATTTTCACAAGGAGAAAGGATAGTTCCTCATTCTCTTGTGATCTTGGGTAGTAAAAGTAACCTAAGAGAAGTACAAAATCAAATTTTGTAGCTTCAAACTATAGCCATTACACAATACCTTAAAAGAGAGCTAGCAATCTCGATTTTAAGCCAACGGTGCAATTGTGTGTGTGAGAATAGAGGGAGTGGCGTAAAAGGCTATTCCTTGGCATTGGTGATCAACATCTAAGGCAGATAAAGTCATCTCGGTTGCTGATCATCACCAAACTCAAGGTTTAAAAGGCATCCAAAGTTGTAAGTTTTAAACCCTAAAATTGCATGTTTCGATTCTTGCTTTGGATTTGTATGGTATGTATGATTAAAAATTTTTGTTTTTCCACTACATTATCATCACATTAATACCATGTCATATTCCATCATCTTCATCATCTTCTTCATTACCAGAGTTACACATTTTTAAGACCATTCTAGAGTCTACTTCTTGGGATCAAATTAGGAACTCTTTTTCCAAAATTGTACCTCTTAGAATGGTTTCTAGTAGTAGCATTTCAAATGGGAGTGGGCATAGTTTGGATATAGGGTTCCTTGAGAAGTACCAAGGGAAAGAAATAGGAGAACATACTAAGGTTACTACTACCATATTGAATGGCCTAAGGATAATGTATATATTTTTGGAGAGTGTGCTGACTCTAGCTTGCCTTGTATCTATGTTGTCTATTTTTCATGGTCCATTTAGGGAAAATGATAATGAATGGTTCATATGCCATTAGGGTAGTTTGAACTACGGTTTACAATTTCCCTTACTTCCTTTAGATGCCAGTATTTTTATGCATTGTGAGGTTACTCCTAATCAGCTAAATGTAAATGGATAGAGGTCTATTACCTATTTTAAAATTATCTATGAAAAAGTGGAGGTAGTTTCTTCCTTTGGATTATTTACCCATTTCTTCTACCTTTCTAGTCATGATAGTGGGAGTGAGTTTCACTTGTCAAGAAGGCATAAAAAATATTATTTACTCTTTCTACTTCTCTTAAAAGGTTTAAAAGCATATTCTTTTTAGTTGGGTAGATGGAATTTTTGGAATGAGCCTACGCCGATTGGATAAACTATGTAATTTAAAGGATTTAATGGCTAATTTTGATAACTTCAAGTCAAAAATTAGGACATTAATGAAGTATATTAAGGATCACCATGGCAAACTAGTTGATTCTGATTTTTATTGGCTTTCTTATATGGGTTGACAATTCGTTGACAATTTTTGAGGCCGATCACCCTGTTCTCGATTGCTCTATGATTGACTGCAAGAATAATTATCACGTGATAATGTTATATTTTGTGATTTTCTCTTTCTTTTCTAAGTCTTTTATATTTTTCATATGTAGCCTTAGCGGATGTCAATTTTGTGAAGAAGGTATCGGAGAACATCAAGAAGATTCTTGAAAAGAAGAAAAAGATAAAATTTACCTCAAAAGGTGATAAATTTGCTCATCCTAAGAAATCTCATAAAGCTTTAGGGCTGGTCCTCTAAGACAAACATGAAGAAGTCACAAAGATTCTTCCTCTAGACAAGGTTGAAGAAGTCACAGAGGCCATTACTACCCCTCCTACCTAGGGTAACATCGAGATCCATACTGCACCTAAGGCTCAGACTATGCTGTGTTTTGCAAGGCTTTCATCTGATAAGACTCCCTTCGAGAGGCATTCTACCATTCCAAGTCCTTTATCATTACCCGAGATTGAGGCTTTAACTATGAGTAAGATCTTGCAATACAAGTTTGGGGATAAGTGTGCCAATCAAAATGCTCAAGTGCTTGATCTTATTAGTTAAGGGTTGATATTGGAGAAGAATTTTAATGAGATGGGCCCTAATTCTTTACCCTGTAAGGAGTTAGCAGAGATTATCTTTGAACCCATAAGGGTAAGTCATTTTTATTCTTACATTTTTCATGATAAGTTTTTCTAACATCTTACTTTCATTAGGTTATGCAAAGGCCAATGGATTTATATATAAAAAATATGGCTTAGAGAAGGCAAAGGCCAATGCATTCAAACAAGATATCGTACGACAAAGGTATTATAACATGTTATACTAGGTTAAAATTGAATTATCAATATTTATATTATTTGGATAGTCATAATATATTACTAGAGGCCGCTAATAACTTGTGGGCCCATGATGAGATTGAGACCTAGAACCAACATAATATTAACCTATTGGGTCGCATACATAGAATGCGATGAATGAACAAAGAATTAATTTGGGCATTTCAAATTTTATTTTATGACAAATTAAAATTCAAAATAAATATAAAAAAGTTAATTAAGATTAACATTATGATTCTTGTTTTAAATAAGAAATAAAGTACTTCTTATTTTAATAAAAAATGTGGGCCTAAAATTTTTTCTCTCTAAATTAGGGTTAGGTCACCTATATATATCTTGACATGTATAGTTAAAAATAGAAAAAAGATAGACATTAAAAGTGGTGGCTGTCAATTTTTAAAAGATTGAAAAATTTTATTTTTCTGTAGCTTTGAGAAAGAACAGAAAATCAAAACCCTAGCCACTAGAGAAGGGAGCTAGCACCTCGAGCGATTCTATTCACTATATTCGAATGTGGATACAGGTAGAGGGTGTCATTTTACATGAGGCCACACCTACAAATTTAATTTATCTACGCTTCGAGAGGTTGGTAATCATTACATCCTTCTTATTGAATTAATTGAAGAACATAGATCTTGTGGGTTTTTATTTTTAGCTATGATTTTGTTTTATTTTATCCTATTAAAACCTAATAGTGGTATCAGAGCGAATTACAAGTTAAATTGATTTAATTATTGTGTTTTATATGTATGTGATATGTATAACATCAATTTCATGTTATATAAAAAGATTGTATGTTGATACATGATGAGTTAATAAGTTTCATTGACCGATTGATGTTAATAATCTTATGTATATAGGCTATGAAATTAATAGATATTAATATGATTAATGTGTGTGTGATAATTCTATTGTAATATAAATAAATGAATTATCATGAGATTAAATATGTAATTAGTATTCAATTAAATCCGATGGTATTATGTTTTTATTACATGAATGTATAATGTGATTAAAAAATTGCTGATATGATCAGTATACTTAATTTTCAAGGATATAGAATAGGGTTTTAGGGCACAAAATTATTAATGAGATTAGCGGGACTACCATGTTATCTAATCGTAGTGCCTAATATATCGTTAAAGTTATTATTTGTAAATTTAATACAATTAATTTAGCATGATATGGGATGACTTGATTTCAATTGATTTATGTATGATGCTTTTTCATGGTGCATAGCATGGCAAATTGAGATGTTTGTGTTGGTGTTTACTTTGTTTATTTTATTTATTCATCTTATGGGTTTGTAATTTTAAATATGACCTGCATGTCATTCTTTTACTGTAATTTTATTTTACTAATAGTTTTAGTATAATAGTTTATTTCATTATTGTAATAAAGGTGAAGGAATTTCATGAAGAACATAAAGGGGATCAATCCAATTCCACGATGATGGAGGTGTAAATTGGAAACCGTTGATCAAGACTAGTTTAGGTAATTCCACCTAGGATTGATCTTTGATCTGCATATTGGCTTATGAAGATCACATAGTTTTTGGCCATGCTATGACACATTTATATATTATACTTATTATATTGATATGTGATGTGATGAATGATTATATATGTGCATAGGATGATGCATGATATGTAAATAAATAGACATCATAACTTAAAATTTAAAATTCCCTCACCAAAATTTTAAGTCTTATGCTACCCATAATTATAACACTTGTTAAGACTAAGATCACCAAAATGTAGGTTCTACCAAAGCGAAGTACATTAGGTTATCATAGTAAGGTAGGATGGGTAATTTTGTTACCCATATGTTTACAAATGGTTAGATTTAATTAGGCTATAAAAATGATTTTGGGCCTAAGGCATTAGATGGGATTATAACATGCTAGGACATATGACGTCAAGATCCCATAAATAATCTAAGATTTACATGAGATATAATTAATATGGGGTTATCTACCTAAATAACATTATTTGAAGCATCATGCCAAAGATAACTTAGAATTAAGTTAAATATGGATATTTGCCTATTAAATCATTACAATTGTTTTAATTATTATTGAAGGTGAATATTTTAGTGGGAGTTTTAAGAAATACCCTAAAATGAAATCGGTACTAATTTTAGTATTTATTTTGCATATTTGTAGATCAATGGCTTCAAATAATACTTCTACACTGTCACTGCAATCGGTCATTGAGAAGGACAAACTAAAATAAGATGGCACCAACTTCTTTGATAGGTTTAGGAATTTAAAAATTTTTCTCAAGCAAGAAAGGAAGCTATATGTGCTCGATGACCTTGTTCCTACTGTCCCGCCTGTGATGCCTAAAGGGAAATCAAGGACAAACAAAATAAACATGTCGATGGTTCTATTGATGTGGGATGTCTTATGTCAGCCATAATATGCCCATAACTTCAAAAGGATCTGAAGCATTTAAAGGCTTACAAGTTGAGTAATAATCTTAAATTGACATTCCAACAAGTAAGGTAAGATAGGTATGAGACTACCAAAGCTTTGTATTCTTGTAAAATGGCTGACAGTGCATCTGTAAGCTCTCATGTTCTAAAAATGAAAGGCTATATTGATCACCTTGAAAGGATTGAATTTCTAAAAACTTTAGAACTAGCCATAGATTTGATCCTTAATGTATTGCCTAATAGTTATAATCAATTTCTAATGAACTATAATATGAATAATATGGAGAAATCCATTGTCAAGCTACATGTAATGCTTAAAACAACTGCACAAAGCATTAAGAGAAAGCCGAGTCATATTCTTATGGTTAATAAAGGAAAAGGGATGAAAAATAAGGGCAAAAGTAAGTTTAAGGCTAAGGTAAAAGTTATTGGAAAGCCTAAGACACAAGTTCGACCTAAACCTAAGGCAAAAGCTCTAAAAGAGGAAGTTTGCTTCCATTGCAATGAACCTAGTCATTGGAAGAGGAATTGAAAGCTTTACATGGAAGAATTGAAGTGGACCTATAAGTTGGGAATGGTGTAAGAGTTGTTGCATTAGCTATAGGGATTTATGAGTTAACTTTGCCCAATGGGCTTTTGTTAGTTTTTAAAAATTGCTTTTTTGTTCATACTTTGAGTAGGAATATTATTTCAGTTTGTTATTTGTATGATGAAGGTTTTTCTTTACTTATTAAGAATAGGAAATTTTCTATTTAATATGATGATATTCTTTATTATTTTGTTGATGCATATAATGCCTTTTATATCCTAAATCTAGAAAAAATCCAAGAATCAGGATTTATATAACATAATTACAAAGAATTACAAACCTAATGATTTGAATAAAACATACTTATGGCATTATCACCTTGGTCATATAAATGAGAAACACATATCAAAACTCCATCAAGATGGACTTTTTGGAATCATTTGAATTTGAATCATTTGAAAACTATTAATCTTGTTTATTAGGCAAGATGACAATGGATCCCTTTACTAAACATAGTGAAAAGGCCACTAATTTATTAGGCCTTATACATATTGATATATGTTTCCCATTAAGCACAAATGCCAGGGGTAGATTTCAATACTTTATTACTTTCACTGATGATTTCAGCAGATATGGATATGTCTATCTAATGAAATGTAAACATGAATCATTTGAAATGTTTAGAAACCTTAAAAATGAAGTTCAAAATCAACTTGGTAAAACTATTAAAGCACTTTGATTTCATTGGGGTGGTAAAGACTTTAGCCAAATATTTAATGATCATCTAAGAAATTATGCAATTGTTTCATAATTAACTCCACTAGGGATGCAACAATGGAATGATGTTTCTAAAAGATGGAATTGAACTTTATTAGATATGGTTCAATCCATGATGAGTCAAATAGATCTTCCTTTTATCCTTTTAGGGCTATGCATTAAAAACATTTGCATTCACTCTAAACCAAGTTCCATCTAAAGCGTTTGAAAAGACACCATATGAGATATAGACTGGGAGAATTTTGAGTTTATCTTTTCTAAAGATCTGAAGCTATGAGGCTTGTGTCAAATGAGAAGTCTCAAAGAAAATAGCACCAAAGTCTACTATATGAGGCCTTTATTTAGGCCTTGGGAGAAATATCTAGGTGTGCTTAAATGAGAATATGAACATTGTGTGTGTGCATGGTAAGTGAATTGCAAGTTAGGGCATAAATGTAATTATCTTAAAAAGAGAAGGGTAAAGTGGCCTTTTTAAATTAAGCTAAGTATGTGAAAAATTATGGGAAAGATACAAATTAAAGGACTCAATTGAAAAGAGAAAGAGAAAGTTTTGGGGTAAAAACATGAAATTGGGGAAAGAAGGCAGTTTAAAAGCAATTTTTGATGGGTCAACCTTAAGGCCAATGGGAGGATTACACCTATATTCGTTAGAATTTTTATTAGAAGTGAAGAAAATTAAGGGGAATTTAAGGGATGATGGCCAGCCACTTCAAAGAACCTTAAGGCAGCCTTTTTCTCCCATTTTAACCCTAAAAACAACCCCTAAAAAGTTTAACCTCATTATCTAGAAGAGAGAGAATTTAGAGGTTATCATTTTAGGGTAATGACTTCCTCTTTCCCTCTTCTTTATTTCTTATTCAATTAGAGAAGGTATATGAACCTTAAATGCTATCACAAAATGTAATTTATTCTATGTAAAAGGGCCAACTAGCAAGGGAAAGGAGAAGGAAGGAGGAGACGCTTAAAGAAGGTGAACATCACAAAAAGGTATGGGAACTTTTCATAATTGTGAATGTCAACGCTTGAGTTAATGACATAAGGAATGTGTCTATTGATGCTTGAATAAGCTATTATTGTGGAATTTAAGCTTAAGAATGTTTGAAAACCAAAATATGCAAGTTGTCCATGAAGTTGCAAAAATCTGCCTTGGGGTTTAATTGACCAATTCAAAATTTTTTAGTTGTAATTCGTGCTATATGGTCCCAAATTGAGAAATTATAGTCGAAATAGAAACTATACTTATAAACCTTGATTTCATATGTAACAGTCAAGATTTGAATCCTCTTGCATGATGGTGAAAATCGAGCTTGAATTCTGATTATAGCTGCTACCCTGCCACTGGGAGCAGTCTATGTTTTTTTGTCAAATATCTAGAGAATTTTAAGTCTCCATGAGTAAATTTTAATATTTTGGAAACTATAGACATAAGGGAATAACTTTGTAGAAGGCCACTTTGGTTAAAAATGTCATTTTGTAGGGCTAAAAGTGTGAGAAAACCTAAGATAGATGTATACCTTTAGAATTTTTAAGGCATAATGGACCTCACGGTCAAGACCAAATTAGTACTGATTGTAAGATAATCCATAATCATTCAAAAAATGAAATGGCATCTATGTCACGGTCAGCACCTATCAAGTGATGACAATGACCCTCCTTATTCCTTCTTAAACATAATTTTGAGGTCCTAAATGATTACCAAAGTTTATCCAAACCTTTTAAAGCAACTATAGAGCCTTCTAAACATAAAAACAAGGATAAAAAGTTACACTAAATGTGTGGAAATCACATTGTCATGTAAGAAAAACATTAGAAAATATTATGTATGTATGTATGTTTACATAAGTAATGTTATACAGTAATGGTTGTTCAATATGTAATTGTAGGAATATGATGACAACCATATTACATTATGATAATTGTTTTGAATATTTACTTGTGATATTATGCAACATGATAAAGTAATATGTAAAGTGGATATATTACCTACATTGGAACTTGGTTGTGGATATATACATATGCCTATAATGTTACAAATGCAGCTGTTATAGTTTGACCCAGTTTGGGTAGACAGTTTATTCCTATTTGGGACCATACTTTTGATCCCATTTGGGTCCACAGGTTTGATACCTTAGGGTATCCATAAGAATAATACCTACGAGCATTTATATATTCGATTCCTATGGGTATTGTTAATAAATGACAAAATAGTAATATGATACCCATGTTGCCATTTGCATTATAAGTAATGCGGTAGAGCCCGTTTCACTGTTACTAATCAGAAATGAAAAGAAATTAAAATAATTATATCTTGATATTGATGAATATTTGTGAGTGCTTGAGAATGACCACTATGCATGGTTGTTCACACACTATTTGTTCCCTACTAAGTAGCTTAGCTTAGCACTAGTTTTCATCTATATAGGTTTTCAAGTCCAGACTCTCTAAGGGCAAGATTTGTAATGACAAGGCCAACACCAAGAAAATCTAAAGTATGAAGCTACTATCTTTTGCTTTTATCTTTGCATATTTCCATTTTATACTAAGTCAAATGGTTTGTAAAGACATAAAATGATTGAAAAATATAATATAGTAAATAATCTCTTTTATATAATTTACCGAATGTGATGTTTTAGTGAGAAAACATGATAATTGACAAAATTACTATGCAAATTGGCCTTGTTATGAATGGCAACATATAGGGCCACCTATGTGATAATAATGAACAAGAATATGTTAAAGTGAAACCCTAGGGTAGACTTTACATTTTGGTATTAGAACAAAGGTTTAGGCGATTCTTGCTACTAGGAGTATAAGAACATGCATGCATAGAATGTGAATTGTGTTGGACTAATGTAGATTGTCCCTATTTTCTTATAGATAATCAATCATGGAGGGATCTAGGGAAGTAGTAGAGGTGATGTGTGCATAGGGGGCAAAACATGATGACTTCATCAATCAATATTATAGTCTTACATTGGGCATTTGGTGGAGTGGATTGTCACTTTACCGAGTGAAGCACTTCGGCCAAGAGGGACATCAATCCATCACTCAATGGAGTGGAATTCCACTCTACCAAGTGGCCATATGAATAAAGCCTACTCGATGGAATGAAATCCCACTCTACTGAGTGCCCTATAGTCCAGTTTTGATAAAGTTTTGTTATTTCCTGTTTTATCAGTTTGAATTTTTTTCAGTACAATTCTATTTTCTTTTCTATTTAAATGAATATAAGGGTTTGATAAACCTAGTTTTTGATTATATCTTGTTTTAGTTGTTTAGGAAGTTTTATTTCAATAGGAGTCTTTTTCTTTTCTATTTAAAAGGCTGAAGGTTTGTTACAGAGAAAAAATATAGAGTAATTAATTATTTTGATTAATGGAGATTATTTCTCTTGGCTTTGCCAACTTTGTAAGAGTTAATGTTTATTGATTCTGAATTTTGCATAAAGAATTAGATTTAGACAAGATTGCATGATTATGTAGGCTTGATTATATTTCTTCTTATTTTAATTAATCTATCATAATCATTTCCATACATATTTATTGTTTTGGGGTTATTTGGATTGGAGGCTAATTTCTTGTTTATGTTTAAATACTATGGTATGTTGGCATTCTAGTTTGGCATATAGGCTAGGGTTTCGCATCAATTTGTATCAGAACATATGCTAGGGGATAAATTCTTAACTATCCATTATATCTTATTTTTTATTTTTCGATTTCTGTATAATTTGGTATTGGAGCTTGGATTAAGATAAATTCTTATTTATCTTTGTGTTATTTTCAAATCCATCATCTAGTTCTCATTTTATCTTAACTATCCTTGAAATTTGAGTTTGTTGTTTCTGTTTGATTGACTATAGTAAAAAAAAATCTTTGATTTCTATTATTGATTACAGTATAATAAAAAGCCATTGTGAATTGCATGTTTGTTTAGATATATTTCTGAAGTGCAATTATGAGAAATTATTTGCAGTTGAAAGATAAACATGAGTGAATGTGAGGATGCCTTATTATGAGCCAAAATGACATTCAAATTAGGAAGAATTAAATGGGATAGATGAAAGTGTGAAGTTGTTAAGAAAAGACCTTAATAATATAGAATTGAAAATTAAACAATGGTTCAAAAGTCAATTGGAAAAAGAGAAGAGAAAGAAAGAGGAAGCTATCCTATAAGAAATAATTTCTTGAAATGGGTCCTATAGATATAGTTTTCTTTGAAGGCAAAGTTGTAAGTGATGAAGAAATAACTAATAATAAAGATGTTATTGATTGTTTGAGTTAGAATGAAGAAAATTGTTTAGTTGAGAAGGAAGATCTGTAAGATACAATTTTTCCTCTATTTCTTAAGGAGGATGAGTTTCACATGGGAAGTGAAGGAAATCAAAACCATATCGATGTATTTAAGTCTAACCATAATTTTCCTAGCTTCTTTGTCAACTTATATGATCATAATGAATTCTTTCATGAGGAAGCATTCATATTATTTCCATTTATGCTGAAGATCATATATGAAGATGATTATATTTTTCAAGTGCCAATTCCTTACTATTGAAAGATAAAGATTCGAGAATGAATCATTTCTGAAGTAGGGAGGGATAATGTGTGCATGGGGGGCAAGATATGATGACATCATCAATCAACATTACAATCTTACATTGGGCACTTATTGGAGTGGAATATCACTTTATCAAGTGAAGCAAGTCAACCAAGAGTGATAGTAAGCCATCACTCAATGGAGTGGAATTCCACTATACCGAGTGGCCATGAAAAAATCCTACTCGATGGAATGAAATCCCACTCTATTGAGTGGCCCTATAGTTCAGTTTCGATAGAGTTTTTTTATTTCCTATTTTATCAGTTTAAGAGTTTTTTTAGCACAATCCTATTTTCTTTTCTATTTAAATGAATGTAAGGGTTTGATAAACCTAGTTTTTTATTATGTCTTATTTTAGTTGTTTAGAAAGTTTTATTTTAATAGGAGTTTTTTATTTTCTATTTAAATGGTTGAAGCTTTTTTACTGAGAAAAAATATAGAGTAAATGATTATTTTGATTAATAGAGATTATTTCTCTTAGCTTTGCCAACTTTGTGAGAGTTAATGTTTATTGATTCTTACTTTTGCATGAAGAATTAAATTTAAGCAGGATTGTATGATTATGTAGGCTTGATTCTATTTCTTCTCATTTTAATCAATCTATCATAAGCATTTCCATATATATATATATATATATATATATATATATATATATATATATATATATATATATATATATATATATATTTATTTATTTATTTATTGTTTGGGGGTTCTTTAGATTGGAGGTTAATTTCTTGTTTATGTTTAAATACTATGGTATGTTGACATTCTAGTTTGGCATATAGGTTGGGGTTTCACATCAATCGGTATTAGAACATATGCTAAAGGATAAATTCTTAACTATCCATTATATATTGTTACTTTATTTTTTGATTTTTGCATCAAGAGGAGACTACCGAAAGCAATTAGCCAGTGAGAATGAACATTTCCAATTCGGAATCCGCAGCCTCTACATGGTGGGATGTACTTAGAGCCATTGTCCTTGGAGAAGCATTATTAAAATTTTATCAGGATATGGCCTAAATTTTATAAATGATGAAGACTCCTAAAGCTCCTATAACAAAAATCAGGAAATGTAGAGTAGAGGAATTGTTTGGTATTACATTATAGCAGTCGAAAAGGGTGGAATTTTGGTTAAAAAGAATTCGGTGCATATTTGATGAGATCCAATGTCTAACTAGTAAAAAAGTGACATGTTCTATGTCCTTACTTCTAGGACTAAATATGACTATTGGAAGCTAGTGTTATAGTAGCCCCAATTACCTGACCCTCTTACTTGGGAATTCTTTGAGGAAGAGTTTAAGAAGGGATATGTGATAGAAGCCTATAAAGAAGAGAAATTAAGACAATTTCTAAACTTAAAGTAGAGAAGCATGATAGTAGCCGAGTATGATAAAGAGTTCAACCATCTAACCAAGTATACACCAAAATCCATGTTAACTAAAGACTTCAAATGTTGGCAATAAGAAGTGAATTGTAGTGTTTTTACTCCCTATTGAGCCATTGCTCAGCACTGGTGTTTTACCCTATAGGTATACAAGTATTGAGTGAAGTATTGTGTATCTAGTCAATATCAAGTGAAGATTGATTTTAGTGTAGAATTATTATTGTATATTGCTTAATGTAAAGGATTTGGGAGATATGTAATTAATAAATTTGTAATTAAATTTTAAGTATGTTAAATTTATATGTATAGATGTGTATTTATGCAATAAATTTAATAAAATAATAAGGGAGTAAAAAGGTAAGAAGAGTGAGCGTTACATTGTGGTATCAGAATAAAGGTTTACGTGATTCTGGTCGATAAGGTGTGAAAGATTATATTAATTATGTGTGTCTATATAGTGTTGTGGCCTTAAAGTAGATATTGTCTTATGTAAAGTAAAGATAGAATCAAATCCTAGTGAAAGTACTGATAATTGAAAGTATAAATCTAGTGATATTGTAAGGGTTAATGAAGATGTCCCTATTTTGATAGATAGTAGAGTATGGAAGCCCCTATATAAAGTTTGTAGAAGTGGATTTAGATCAGGTATGGTGTTTTGTGCACTTGTTAGTAACTCCTCAATGGGGTGGGCAATCGATTATACATGTTATAGTATGGGATGAGGCAAACATTTATAATACATGAAAGCATACATTTGCATGCTATCATTCTTTCATAGCATTGCATCAGCATCATTTGACAATATATGAAAAGTATCCAAATTACATGCATAGGCTCCAAATGGAAAGGAAACTAATAGGATTTACATTAAGTGTAGTGATGATGTGCAAGAAAAGATAAGGTAAGGAATAAAAGAAGAAGGGAGAGATAGTATTTAATAAAGTTTGATCGAGATAGAGTTATAAAAATGTAAGCGATGAGAATTGACAAGTGACATGGGAAGAATTTTGAAGATGAAATTCCTTTAGAGTGAGAGAATTGTTAGGTCCCTAAGTATATACTAGTAAAATTTGTAAGAGTTATTGGGACGTAATGGAAATTAATGTAAATGTGAAGGGAAATATTGTAAATTTACTAATTTAAGGATGAATTTGCATTCCTAATAAAGTAAGAAGGACTTGATTGAAATTTTATATTATAAGTTTCATGACAAATGTAAGAATTTTAAAAGAGAAAGGGAGATAATGGTAAATTGTAATAGTTAAACAAGTGGTCCAATAAGACTTATGCATGTGTCTTTTTCTAGAGTGATGGAGAAGAAGCTAGAAAAAGGAGAAAAAATCTGCCTTTTCCTTAGAGGTGGCCGGCCACTTCTTGGCTAAATTTTTAGCCACTTCTCTTTCTCCTTTATGCTATCTTATTGCTTTAAATTTCTATCTAAGAAAGGCTTGGATATTTTGGTTAATTTTAGCATATTAAGTATTTAAAAAAAGTAGTGAAGGCAAGGGAAAATGGAAGGAAGACCTCTAAGGAGATGGTTTTGCCAAATTTTGAGGTTTAGGAGTTCTTTTTCTTTATTACATGTTTAGTTATTTTAATTAGTATATGCGTATGCTATAAATGTTTTGAAAATTGATGTTAGAATCCCTTGATGAAATTATTATGCACGTGATAGATAAAGTGTGCTTTAGGAAGTAATATGGTGAAAATGTGTTTAAAAGTTCACTTAAACCAGTGTTAGCGTAAAAAGGGCATAACTCTTGCTACAAATAGCAAAATGAAGTATTTTTTAGTGTTTTTGAAAACTAGAGATATAGAGGAAAAATTCTAAAAATGGTTACTTTGTTCAGGAAGTGAATCTATTATGAGAAAAAAAATGTTAGTCCAAAGTTTAGTGAGAGAAATGATCATAACATTTTCGCTCCTATCATGTTTGTGACCTAAGTTACACCTACGATAGGGCATCTTTGTTTAGTGCATTTCCTTCTGTCACATTTGTGACCTAGTTTATACTCATGATGGGACTTGTTGCGTGCTTTCTGTCATGCTCGCAACAAGGTAAGTTGACCACTCCTTTTTTACTTAGTCTTCTTTACCTTATGTTTACTTTCTGGTTACTCATGTGTGTTATTTCCATAACTTAATTATGGAGTTTAGAGAATAGTTGTATATATATATAATACTTTTAGCATATAGCTATGCAATGTGAAGGATATGATTAATAATGTACTTAATGTTACATGTACATGATGTGGTAATCATTTTATAAGTGTATGTTAAGTAAATTTAGTTATGTATAAACCTTATGATCTTAAATGTAATGAAAGTGATATTCTTGAGTGTTCAAAGACCTATTGTGCCTGAATTTCGTATAATAGTGGATAGATATGCATGCTTATAAATGATAGTAAATGCAAACTAGTGTTGATACCTTTTATATCTAGTGTTCTGAGAGTTCTATCTCTAGTATTTGACACGATTTATCAGTATCCATTGTTTGACCCATTATCCAATATTCATTGAAATTTAAGTGAACCAATTAATGAATATTGATAACTAATCGATAGTGTAAGTGTTGTGTGCTTCATTGTAATTTTAGTATTTCTCATTGAATAATAAAGTGTAATTAAGGAATTGTTTTGAAGTGTTACTGAGTGCATCATTAAGAAATTGTATTGAAGTATTGTGTAATGCATGAAATTACTGTGGTATATGTATGTGAGTCATTACGTGACAAGGTATGCTAGTTTGTGGAGAGTAACTAAAAATTAGCAAATGTTAATAAATGATTAGTAGTATAAATGCCTTGATTATTTAGTGTATTACCAATGTCTCTTAGTGACATTATTAGTGTATTTAATAAATGATATTGCAACGTTTATTAATGCAAATGCAATTGTTATAAGTGTATGTATTTTCTAACATGAAAAGGCTTGTTATTATATCTTTGCATTTGAAACTTCGATAAGAAGTCAGTTGTAGTGTTTTTACTCCACACTGAGCCATTGCTCAACACAGGTGTTTTCCCATGTAGGTATGTCGGTATAGAGTGAAGTCTACATGTCTAGTCAATATACACAGACCACTAGAGGGAATAGCAAGTGAAGATTGGATTTAGTGTGGAGTTATTTCTATATATTGCTTAATATAAGAGATTTGGGACATATGTAATTAATAAATTTTTATTTATATTTTAAGTATATTAAATATATATATATATATATATATATATATATATATATATATATATATATCTGTGTGTGTGTGTATTTGTGTAAGAGATTTAATAAAATAATAAGTGAATAAAAAGGTATGAAGAGTGAGGGTTACAAAAAAGGTAATTTTGTAGGGATAAAAGAGTGTGCAAATCGAACCTGTAAATCTACCTTTAGAATTTTTAGGGCAGAATAGACCTCATGGTCAACACCAAATTTGTAGCAACCATGAGCTAATCCAAAATTAGTTCGAAAATGAAATTGCATCTATGTCACAGCCAGAACCTATCAAGTGATAATTGTGACCCTCCCCTGTTCCTTCCTAAACCTAATTTTTAGGTCCTAAATGATTGCCAAAGTCTATCCAAACCTTCCAAAGCATCTATAGAGCCTTCTAAAAGTAAAAATAAGGATAAAAAGTGGCATTGAATATTTGAAGACCATATTGTCATATAAGAACAATGTTAGAAAATATTATATATGTATGTTTACACAGTTAAAGTTTTATAGTAGTGGTTGTTCAATATGAATTGTAGGCATATAATGACAACCATATTACATTAAGATAATTGTTTTGAATATTTGCTTGTGATATTATGCAACATGATAGAGCAAGATGTAAAATGGATATAATACCTTTACTGAAACTTGGTTGTGGATAGATAGGTATGCCTATAGGGTTTCCTATCGAAACTCAACATAGGCATCCTCATTTTTTACTTCAATGAGATCGAGGTCCTATCTTCAAAATAATTTTGATTTCTACCGGTATAACCACTTTAAATTCATATACCAAAGAAAATGCTATCCTATAAGACTATAAGATAATGTAATTCTTCAGTCTAATTTCCTTTATCATTTCCTAATCTTTTCTTTACTAGGATTGTTTGGTTGGAGACTTTAGTCATGCCATTGGTATGCAAGTGAGTGACTGAGGTGAACCTCAAATTGATCTTCGAATTGGACCAGAAGGATGTGAATCTGGAGCTATCAAACTGTTTTCCATTACCTATAATGAAGAATTTTGGCAAGCCATATCTATAGATAATCTCTTTCAAAGCGAAAATTTTTATTCTTTCCACTGTGATAGTGGTTAAAGGTTCAACCTCTACTATTTGGAGAAATGATCAACTACAACGATGACAAATTTCATCTATCATTTACCTTGGGGAAATAGACCTAAAATATCAAATCCCATTGGTCAAATGGCAATTATACTCTAATCGAGGATTGTTTAGATGTGGGTTGCCATATGATTCTTTCATGCGTCTAACATTGCGGGAATTATTTGACCTAACTTTAAGCATTTTTGAAGATCTTTGGTTAAAAATAACCCATTTGCAATACTTTTATTGCAATCACTCTGCTAGCTTTATAAGCCCCATATATTCCTTCATGTATTTCGCTTATGATGTAATTTCCATCCTCATGCATTACACATTTGAGCCGAAGGTAAGTGAATTCCTTTTTGTAAAGTTTTCCCTTAATCATGGTGTGATTAAATGCTTTCCTATTTATCTTCCCAGCATTTATGTTGTCTTTTCGCACTTCACTTGTTTGAAGGTACTGGACAATGGGGTCATCTATTTTTCTGACTCCTAATTAATTTCCATTATCTCTAGCTCTTCTAAGGAGGATTATGATTGCTCTTCAATCTTTATATCTTCATTTGTTTTATGTTGTTTTAAAGCTGCTAGTTTAGCTAGTTGATTGGCAACTACCGTTTCCTCTTTTAGTACTTTCATGATGCTCTAAGTTGTTCCTCCTTTTTTAAGTTCTTTGAGGGTAAATTTTACTTTTATCAAGTATGTCTTCATATTTTCATCTTTCGCTTTAAAATTGCCCATTGCCTTGTTACTAACTATGAATCACTTTTGACCTTAAGGTTTTCTGTTCGGATGGAGTTGACCAACCTTAGGCTCTGAAGTAGTGCCTAATATTCTGTAACATTATTGGAATTTTTAAAGCCTAATTTTATTGTATATATGATAATTATGCCCAAAAGGCCCTTGATGACTATGCCGACTCCTCCTCATTTGCTATTAGAGGCTCCGTCTATGATTTCTTTCCTAGAGCTTCCTTCCATCTTTTGTTTTATGCACTCTCCAGTGAATTTTGTAATGAAATATTCTAGGGCTTCTGATTTAATAGCATTCTTAGGCTTATATCGGACATCAAAAGATTGCAGTTTGATGGCCTATCTTGCCATTTTCCCTTCAAATATGGCATTTGAAATTTTTTTGGAAAGGCTGTTTTGATCGAGCTATGACGGAATGAGCCTCGAAATACATTCTCAGCTTCTGAGTACTCATCATGAGCGTGATGATAAATTTTTCAATTCGATTTTTTTCAATTCTAGACCGTTTAATACTTGGTTGACATAATATATAGGAAGCTATTGAATTCCTTCTTCCTTGATCAGGACGACAACCATCGTTTCTCCAGAAGTAGACAAGTATAAATAATGCTTTTCACATTTAAGTAGTCAGTTAATGTTTTTCACATTTAAGTAGTCAGTTAAGCAATGGTGGGTTGCTAAAAAAATCTTCCAATTCTTTTAAAGATTTTTAGCAATCTTTTTCCAAAGCAAAAACATTATTTTAACTTTTTTTAATAAAATGGTGCAACGCTTAGTTAAGGGCAAAATAAATTTAGCCAATGTTATGATTCTCCCATATAATTTTTGAACATCATTTATGTTGTGAGGAGGTCACATGTCTGTAATGCATGCCGAACCCTATAGGCATCCGACTTTTTCTCAAAATCTTTTTTTAAGGCTCAAGAACGGATCAAGTTTTATTGGACTCATAAAGGCCGATCGGTTCACAATGGATATTGATTTAACCTAATCCACAATGCCTCGAGACTCAAAAACGCATGAGACAATGTCTTAGGGTATCCCTATTCATTTTCTAGCAATCAACCTACGAGGGCATCTATTGGGCACCAAAAGGCTGGTATCATAGACTCATAACCTAATAAAAAATTGGAAAATGATTTATAACCTTATAAAGCCAAAACCAGAGATTGTTTGGACTTTACGATTATCTACACCTTTGGTCTAATGTTGTATAAATAGGTTTTAACGATTAATTTATTTTATCTCTTTTCTCACATGAGATATGTTTAAAACATTAAGGCGCATTCATTCATGTTAGAAAGTTGTAAAGCATGTATGTCAAAAGCTATAAAAGCACGGAATACATTATAAAAAGATAAATATGGAAAAATAATTCATAGATAAATCGGGAAATTTGTTGAATTCAATTAGATGAGGACATTTATCGTCATATATATATTTACAGAAGGCAATATTTGGATGTATTTTGGAAAAAATGGGATAATTGATCCCTTGTTGCTTTGAAAAGAGAATTGAATTAATTAATTCTAAAGTAAAAGAATCATTTGTGTTTTATAAGGAAAAAGCTTAATTTACATGTAATTTTATGGGTGAAAATTGGGATATTGGTTATTTTTATTATAAAAAAAATTCACTCAAACTTGTATAAAATTATTTGATGAGTTTTTAGTTTGTTGTTATTTGCAATAAATAAAAGCATAAAAGAAGTAATAATACAAGTAAAACATGCATAAATTGAGATATTGATTCAATTAGGAACTTTAATTCCCTCATGCATATTTATGAAATTATTTTGTGTAATTTTTAGGACAAAATAGGACATTAGATCATTTTATGGAAAAGATCCAATTAATCAAGTAGAAATATTTTAGTATCATTTTTAATTAAAGCATGTAAAAGCCTTTATTAGTAAGTTCTTATAAGTGAGAAAATGGAAGGCATTAAATAATTATACAGGTGCAATAAAATAAGAAGGAAATAGGAAAATAAAGTTCTAATTAATGTTATGATTTGGCTTAATCTCCGGCTCAACCCAGGAAATGATTTATACGTGATATGAAAACAACCATAAGGTAATAAAGAATTAAATCAAGTAGTGAATGGTTAAATACGATGATTAAATAAATATAATAAGATAAATTGATAAATTGAATGAACATAATAATAGAAATAACAATAATAATGTTAATGATAATATTAATAATAAAAATTATAAATATTATCTTTAAAAATTAAAAGTAATATTGACAATAATAAAAATATAATTGAATTAAAAAAATTAAATATTGCACAAATATGTAAATAAACTATTTCACAATTGAATTACAAATATGAATTAATTGGACTAATTAAACAAGCATAAATAAAATAGGCAATAATTAAAATATATTATAAATTAAAGAAAAATGATAAATTAACATAGTCAATTCAACACAAATATTAATTAAATAAATAAAAAATGCAAATATAAAGTAAAATATTAATAAAGATATTAATATTAAAAGCATATGCACAACTTAATATTGGTAAATTAAACAACATTAAATAGGGAAAGAAATATGATACTAATTAGTAAATAAATAAGTGGCAGGTAATGTAAAGAATAAAAAGTTTAATTAAAACAAGATAAAGAAAGGACATAAATTAAATTTAAATAAAGATTAATTGAAACAAGATAAAGAAAGCGCATAAATTAAATTTAAATACATTTGGTCCAAGGAACAGTGAAGCAATGGAGATAGAAAAAAAAGAGTGTGAATGGAGCGAGTGACAAGGAGAGAAGGCGTGACTCACACTTTTAATGTTGGGAATTTTTGACTATCGCCATAAATTTTTGTCACTAAAAGTCCCCAACCAGAAGGAAGATGAATAAGAATGGAAATTTTTAGAGACAGAAAAGACTGAGCATCGCTAAATGGCATGGAAAAATGATTTTCATGCAACAAATGGGGAAAAAGTCATTTTTTGGTCTAGGAACTTACCAAAAACCTTAGATATCATATATTAATAAAAAATTATTTAAAATATGTTTAAAATTAGATAAAAAGATAACAAATTTATAGATATGTTAAATCAATTAACAAAATAGTAATCTAATAAATTTAACTAGCATATTAAATAAAGAATTAAAAAATTAATATAATAAACCAATTAGTTTATTAACTAATGTAATAAATTAATTGACAAATAAAAGGTTAGCAAATTAACATATTTAGCATTTTATTAACAAATAATTAACAAAATATTAACAAAGTTAAACTAATAAATTTACATAAGTAAATCAATAAATTATATATTAAAAACACATTAAATTAAAGAAAATGATCATTTACTTTATTAATTAAAATTAAATACTAAATTTTTAGATTTTAGGGACTCGAGAATATTACCTTCAGTGTTGGTTCCATCAAAGAATAAGGACCTAGAGTTTTATGGGTTTTTCCCAATTTTTGTGATTATTTGGAAATTTTTGAGGTTAAAATTATTGATTTTATATGGAAGAGAAGGAAAAAGAAGAGGAAAAAGATGAAGATGGAGGGGAGAGAGTGCATTTAGGGGCTAAGACAACCTATAAATATCCCAAAATGGGATAAGTATTTGAATAGGATATTTTTCCTCCTTTTTCCCTTATTTTTGGGTGTAAAATGTAATTCTAGAGTGAGTCATAGACTCCACCCATAGACTTGGTCCATGAGTCAATAATGACTTATAGACCTTTGATTTTGATCATTGACTTTTGACTTTTATTCCATTTTTCTCAGCAAACTTACCATTATTTTAAAATGTTTTCCAATTTTGAGGCTTGAAGATGCCATTTTTTGACAAGGTATCTGCTAGATATTTCTACCTATATGTCTTAGCTTTCCAATGAATGAAAAAAATACTCAAATTTAGATTTGTACATATTTATGGAAAAAATACTGATGATTACTCCTAGAAAATTTTCAGGTACATAATTGATATACTGACTTTGAAAACTTATTGGGAAAAATGAGTTTAGAATTAGGTCATGCTATCTGCATGAAAGATGTTTCAAAATGAGTCTAGTTTCTATCAAAAATTGATTCATATCAATATAAGCTCTACAAATGGAGGTTGGTCAAAATTACTACATATTGATCCAGGTGCAGGGATAGATTCAGTTCATCTATATTTAAGCTTAATTTTGAGAAATCTAAGAACTGAATTTGTTTTAGGTTTCTCATTAAAATTGTGTATCTATGTCTTAATATTCAAATGTCTTTATAATCATCTAATTAAAAGGTCTATAATTTAAGATAAGGCTATAACACTCCAGACTGCTCTAAGTTTTCGAAATCGATTTTCTCATTGTACCCTTTTTGAAAGAGGTAAAGAAGCGAAGCCTAAAAAATGTTATTTTAAAAATATTAAAAACCTGGTGAAAGCATAGCATTTCCATTCCTTGTTTATTTAAAAGAAACCAATTTCTAATTAGGTAATTTTGATAAGAAGCCTCTTTAGGATCCAGTGTCTATAATTGCCCTAAATTTAAAAAAAAAACTTAGTGCACTAGTGCCTAAGTGAGCTAAAATTCAGAGTAAAAAATTAGAGATGCGTACTTGAGTTGACATATCTCTGATTGGGTAGTTACTATCAGTTTTTCGATGCGTTAACCCTTCATTTGGCAGCTGTTATCGGCTTGTTAATGTGTTAACCCTCTTATTCTCCTTCTATAAGCTTATGGCCCTGTTACTTGCTAAAAGGATGTTAAATGGCTCTTAAAAGGGCTTTAATTACCAGGAAACTTTGATGGATTTGGAAGATTTTTAGTGCTCGTAGGGAGACATTGATGCCCACAGAGAGGTTTTAATGATCACAAGGAGACTTTTAATGCCTTTTATGAGGATTTTATGCTTACAAGGAGTTTTTGTTGGATTTTGATCTTCAATGCTTGCTGAAAGGTGAACAAATTTTAAAATTTTTGATGCCTCTTAAGAGGACTTTAGTTTGCTTGCTCCGAAGAGACTTTGGACTTTTTAATTTACAAGTGTCTTATTGAAGGGAATTTTGAGATTTTTTTTTTAAATTTGGAATGATTGCTTTTTTATTCTTTACTAGACTTTATGTTTTGGTGAATTTTGGATTTTGAAATTTTTGTGCTTTTGAAATATTCCAAACTTTAGATTTGCACTTTAGGGTTTCAATTATTATTTTTTTTTGGTGTGCACTTTAAGGTTGAGAATTTTATATTTTTTACATGCCTTTAAAAAGGGCTTGATGCTCTTAAAGAGACTTTGATTGTGGGGCTTAATGCTTATCGAGAGACTTTGATTATCAGGCTTAATCCTTATAGAGAGGCTTTAATTCTAGTATGGGTTTCTTTCTTATGTCAGTTTGAGTGTGTGTATTTACACTTTGGGTGAATTTTGCATTTTTATAATTTAGGGGCATTTTGAATTTGCATAGTAAAACTGTGCTTTGAATTTTTACGTTTTGAATGTAGTTTAGCTTTGTACAGTTTAAGTGTACTTTGAATTTGAGAATTTTAGAATTTTGAACATACTGTGAGTTTTTACATTTTCTAAATGTATTTTGAATTTTTACAATTTTAATGCTTGGAATTTAGGCATTTTGGGATGTACACTAATTTTTTTTTTTACAATTGAAGAATTTTGCATTTTTGAGTATGTTTCAAGGCCTTGAAACATTTAGTGTTCTAGGTGCTTATGGAATTTGTATATATTTTTATACACTTGAATTTTGAGTCTTATGCATTTTAATTTTGTACACCTGTAGCATTGCAATTTTTTTTACATTTAGGGCAAAGAGTCTTACTTGATGACCTCCTGTAAAGGCATGCATTGACATTCTAGATCCATAAAGGATTACCTTTTTATAGGCTTTATTCCATGGGGATTTTGTCTTTGAGCATGATGGTCCTCCTCTTGTAATTGACTCTAGCACGGTGTGTGTAGATAGCCTCACTTTTTGAGATATTTTCCCTTGCCTAGTTTAGCATAATTCCTTCATAAAAAATTTAATTTGATCCAACTATCTATTACATGTAGTTATCTTCGGTACATAAAGTCCATTTGCATTTTTATTGCAAGAAATTACTCACATGAGTATATGCAAGAGGTTATATGTGCAACATATGTGCAAACTTTGTGCATATGTACACAATTACACCTCTGAGTCATGTGTGGCAAGTTTTTCAAGGAGAGATGTGTACAAAGAGTTGTTTATGAAGAGAAGTCCAATATTAAAGTAATTATAACTCATCAGATGATTTAAATATAAATTTCACTCATCCTGAAATAAGTTATATGGATCACATTCCCAACTAGTTTAATCTCGACAAAAGAAATTAAAAGGTCATTTTCAATGATAGAATTGGAGAATAGGTATGTTAATAGAAAGGTCTACTAAACAACACATAATCATAGTGTATACCAAGCAATTACCATATGTGTGTTGTAGGCCAAAACAAAATTTTTATCTTTTGAAAGAAAACTTTGGATGTAAAGTAAGGGATGAGATTTAACTCGAAGGCATAAATGCATTTATAGCTTTTCGCTTGAAGCTCAAGAAACACTATATACCTCTTCTTCTCTACCAAACCTCTTTAAAAGGTCATCTCCACTAGGTTGGATGAGACCAAACCCAGAATCAAAAGGTCTTATATTGGTTGTAATGTTAGGCTTTAGTTAATGGCTATCAAAGAAGGGTTAGGTTGCTAGAAAAAAATGACCACTATGCTTTCTTAATTTGTGGCAAGGCTATCTTTATCCATTTTCCCATTATCAGTGTATTTTCATATTTAACTCTGGTGATTAATTCATTGCGGACTATTTGAGAGAAAATATCTCAAGGTTTCCCTTTCCCTTTCATTTTTTTATTCTTGCTATTGTGATGTTGACTTCAAGGGTTTTTCTTCCTCTTTTTTTGATTCATTTCTTTTTCATTTCTCTTTGCTTTTGCTTGATTTTTTTTTCTGCTTTTTCATTTCTCTTTTAAGTTTATTCCATCTAACAAACCCTAATTTCTTATGAATGGAATTCATAAAGAAAAATGGTAGAAATTTATTTCCCCTATTTTTGATATGAGAAATTAGCTTTAAAACAATGGCCATCTTTCTAAGGGGAAGCCAAAATCATTTTAGGCTATGAGTTGTTTCGATATGTGTATAACAGTAAAATGTGCATGCATTCAACTTGCTTGAAAGAAAGGCTCAAAGGGCTGACAAATAATTATGAAATCTCAGTAGGAAAAGAGTAATTTAGAAGGCTATAGGAAAAAATGATACCAAAATCATTTTATAGGTTCTGACTTGCCGCGGGGTTACTTCGCCAGGTAATTAGGATGGTTCTAGTGCTCTTATTAAGTTTTATCCCATCCCCTCTTTTGCAAACAATTTTTTTTCCAATTTTTAAAAGTTGCCTAAGGTGCTCAAAATTTAGAAATTGAATAGTGTAGCAAAGGCTTTTATGCAATTTTGAAGACAGATAAAAGTATGCCTACCTCTTATTCAGTTTATGTTTGAATGAAACATAGATTTTTAAAGTTGAGGTCAAACCCATTCATGGCTTAGAATTACTCAAATGAAGTAAAATTTAAAATTGAAACAAAATTAATAAAAAGCAATTATATCAAAATTTTAGACATTGCTTGGCAAGATAAGTTAAATTTAATGCATAAATTATTTTAATTAAGAATACTCCCTGCATTTAGAACAAGGACTGTGTTATGGCAGTTATTGTGAATGCATTAGGGAGATAGTAACCCTTGAATTGAAATTGGGAAAAGGGATGATGCTGTAACAATTGTCTTAAATGGAGTAGGAAAACAGTGATTATCGAGTACATGCTCAGGAAAGAGAGGTGGTCCTCGAACCTAAAATTAGAGAAAATGATTATGTTAAAACCCTAAGACATAACCTAACAGGGCAAATTAGGCTTAAGGCCCATATTATTTTAATAAGGGTACTCTTTAAGATTGGCAAAAAATGGTGCTGCAATAGTCATCCTAAATATGATGGAGAGGTAGCGACCATCAAATCATTCTTGATAAAAGGACAATGTCATGGCTATTTTTGAATGAATTAGGGAGGCGATGATCCTCAAACCTATAAGTTAAAAGAAAATTATGTTAGCCTTTGGCATAATTTAGCAAGATAAATTAAGCTAAAAATACTCTCTGAAATTGGAAAAAGGATGATACCATGGTTATCTCAAATGCACCAGGGAGATGATGATCTCCATACCTTACAAAATAATTATATTAGAATCTTATCGAGGTTTAATTTCTGTGTCAGGGAGGCTAACACAAGTCTATCAAATAATTTTGATCTAGGATGTTTTCGCTTAATCTTTTGAATCACTTTGTATTAAAGATATGATATATGAAAGGATGTATAAGTTATGGAAATTGCAAGTGGTAATAGACTCCTTTATGAAATCAAGTAGTATATGTATTCATGTATGGTTTGAAAGTAACTTATGTAGTATATGCTAAATATGGATGAATGTAAATAGTTTATGTCGATTATACATGATATTGTCAAAAGGAATAATATGTGAATAATGATAAAAACACCTATATAGACATGTGAGATAAGTGGTTAACGACATGATGTTGTGATATTGCATGATTAATGTTTTATGTACATGATATAATTAGGTTGCTAATGATAGGGTGTTACAATTTGGTATTAGAGTCCAGTTTAGTCATTTCTGGTCAATAAGAGTTTATAAGTATGTTATATGGTATAATGTGGTGTTGGCATAATGCAAAAGTTCCTATTTTTCTCATAGATAGTAGATTGAGGGTTTTAGGGATGCCATTGAAGAATCAGTTGAAAGTAACTCGCCTATTGGAATGAATCCCTCCAATCTAAGATCCTCATCATCTAATAGAAATGAGATTCCTGCGGCCATTTGTAAAGAAGCGCTATTGAAAATTTCACAAGATATGGCTTAAATTTGAAAAAGGATGACTATTCCTAATGCCTCAACAACTTAAATTAGGAAGTATGAAGCAAAAGAATTCATGGGTACTACTTTAGAATAGTCTGAAGAAGGAAATTTTTTTTTGAAAGGTTGGAGAGAATTTTTGATGAAATTCAATGTCCAACCATTCATATGGTGTTTTGTGTTGTGTCATTACTACAAGGACCAGCATATGATTAGTGGAAATTGGTACTAAAATATCCTCAATTACCAGATCCACTTACATGGGAATTTTTTTTAAGTAGAGTTTAGAAAGAAGCATATTACTGAAGCATATAAAAAAAGAAATTGCGATAGTTTTTGAATCCAAGGCAAAGAGCTATATCTATAGCTAAATATGTGAAAAATTTTAGCCATTTATGTAAATATGTTTTGAATCTGATGTTGATTGAAGCTTTTAAGTGTAGAAATTTTGAAGATGGATTGAGTGATCGGATTGGAGAAAATTTGATTGGACATATGTCTCTACAAATGGTGGATTTACATAAACTCATTCTAGCAGCTATACGAGTTGAGAAGAATAAACTGGCTAAGAGAGAAAGAGAATAGAGAAATAGTGGGGCTAAAGGTGGATCTTCCACTATGAAGAGATTTATAGGGATACTTGGAAACCAACTAGTTGAGTCTTTGTGCTATCCTACTAATAAAGAAAGGCAGAAAGGATCATGTATAGTTTCTAAATAAAATAGAGAAACACTTATGAAATAACGTGGGAGTTAACCACCAAAGTGTCCTCACTATTAAAGGTAGCACTAGGATTCTTGTAGGAAGTTATCAGGTGTATGTTTTATGTGTGAAGGCATTGGCCATTATTTGGAAAATTACCCTTGAAAGTAGGAGCCAGGATCAGTACAATAGAGTAGTAAATGAGTTTCCAATGTACCCTTCACTAGTAGAGACAAAGGCAAAGGTATAGGGCATGGTGGATCAAGCAAATATGAATTGCATCCCAAAAATGAAACTAAAACTGTTCATCAACCTATAATACCAATTATTCCTCATCGAGCTTATGTAATGATATAAGGATTGACATGCTCAATAAGCCATAGTCAGTATTTTTTCTCTCTTCGATTTTGATATTCATGCACTTATTGATCTTGGTTTTACCCATTCTTATGTTTGAATTGGGGATATGGTAGGAATGTGTCAAATGTACATCAATTGGATTTTGATATTTGTGTAACCAGTCCATTGGGGCATAGTGCCTATGTGAATAAAGTATTTAAATAATGACCCATTATGATTCAAATAAAGGAATTTTTAGCTAATTTTATTGAGTTGCCATTTCATGGATTTGATTTTATATTTTATTTTGGGTATGGATTGGTTTTCAAAGCACCATATGGTGGTTAATTATGGGATGAAGATTGTAAGACTTAGAGATTCCGATTGTGAAGAAGTAATAATACATGGCATTGGAACTAAACCTTTAGATAATATGATATCTTCTATAAAAGCCAAGTGATTTCTTTAAAAGGGATGAGAAACTTTTTTAGCTCTAGTAGTTGATTAAAAAAAAAGAGATAGTAAAGCTTCAAGATATACCAATAGTGAATGAGTTTCTTAATGTATTTCTAGAAGACTTACCTAGTTTTCCAATGGAAAGGGATATGGAATTGTCTATTAAAGTTTTATCTAGTATTACTCCTATTTCTAAAGCACCACACATGATGGCCTTATTAAAGTTAAAAGATATAAAGGTTTAATTACAATAGTTGCATAAGAAAGGCTTTATTAGGCCCAGTTTTTACCTTGGGGTGCACCAATTCTGTTTGTTAAGAAGAAAGATTGCTCTATAAGAGTGTGTATTGATTATAGATGATTAATAAAGCGATAGTGCAGAACAAGTATCCCATTGCCCAGAATTGAAGATTTGTTTGACCAGTTAAAAGGTGATGGTGCATTTGCATAGATTGATTCGCGATCGGGGTAATATCAACTTCAGGTAAAGGATATAGATGTTCCATGAACTACATTTATAACTTGATATGGCCATTGCAAATTTATAGTAATGCTTTTTAGGTTAACCAATACATTGGCTGTTTTTATAAATCTGATGAATAAGGTACTTAGACCCTACTTGTACCAATTTGTTGTGGTGTTCAAAGATGACATAGATGACATATTAGTTTACATTAGAAATAAAGTAGAGAATATTGAACATTTAAGGATTGTGTTTCAAATTTTAGGGAGAATTAATTTTATGCCAAATTATGCAAGTGTGACCTTTGCTTAGCAAAATTTATTTCCTTGGCAATATGGTGTCTTCTGAAGGTTTTATAGTGGATCCAGCTACAGAAGAGGTTATTGTTAATTGGAGACCACCTTGAAATGTAATTAAAGTAAGACATTTTCTACGTTTAACAGGGTAATATTGCCATTTTATGAAAGGGTTTTCGATCATTGCTTCACCACTCACTAAATTACTGGGAAAGGTTATCAAATTTGAATGGATTGATCGATGTCAAGCTAATTTTGATCATTAAAGATGATGTTAATAGAAGCCCCAATTCTAACAAAAACCAATTTTTGGTAAAGAGTACATTATGTACAATGTTACTTCCAAAATTTGTTTAGATTGTGTACTACTGCAAGATGGCAAGGTGCTAGTTTATGCATCCAAGCAACTAAAACCACATGAGAAAAAAATACCTTACCTATGATTTAGAGTTTGTAGTAGTAGTTTTTTCTTTGACGATTTGGCAACATTACTTATATATGCAAAATTTATACAATCATAAGGGTTTTAAGTATTTGCTCACTCAAAAGAAATTTAATTTGAGGTAGTACAAATGGTTAAAATTGTTAAAGATCATGATGCTTTATGTCGAAAGACAATAGCAGCTATGATGTTACATTAGTGTAGATGGAGACTTGCATCGGATGGTGCTTTGATAGCTCATTTAAAGGCTATACCTAATGTGAGATAGGCAATGATAGATGCTCAGAAAGGTGATGAAAGGTTCCAATAGGTTGTACAATCATTGCATGAAGGAAATCAATATAAGTACACAATGATGGAAGATGGGAGTGTGTATTATCAGAAGAGGTTATATGTCCTAGATGATAAAGAATTGAAAAGAAGTTTGCTACCTGGAGCTCACAACATAATATGCATCCTAGAAAAAATAAGATGTATTATAATTTGAAGAAATTTTATTGGTGGCCTAGTATGAAGAAAGATGTAGTGGATTATGTTTCGAAGTGTTTGACTGTCAACAAGTAAAAACAAAACACCAACCTTCCACTGGATTACTTAATTCCAATCCAATTCTGCAGTGGAAATGGAAGGTATCATTATGGAATTTATGATAGGGTTACCTCTCATACATAAGAAATATGATACAATATGGGTAGTTGTTGATAAACTGATGAAAACTGCACATTTCATATCAGTTAGAATAGACTATTTCATGGATAAATTGGTAAAATTTTTAGTTAATGAGATTGTTCAATTATATGAAATACCAGTACCTATAATTTTAGATCGAGATCAAGGTTTACATCTAGATTCTATCAAAGTCCACAACAAGGTTTAGGAATATAGCTTTGATACAGTACCGCTTTTCATCCTTAAATGGATTGTAAGGCCCCTAACATGACCCTAATTTACTTTGAATATTTTTGTGTTTAAGTAAGGGGGGTAAATTATCATGTTATTATGTTAATTGCATGAAAATAAAATAGAAGACTATGGTTTAATATTAATTGAGGGTGTAATTGAAGTAAAAGTTATTAATTTTTGGTAAATTTGTATTTTTGGCATTTTAATGGCCAATTGTGAATAGAAGCATTTAATCATAGGTTAATTTAAAAGGATGAATAAATTGATAGGTTGATGTTTTAAAAAGAGTTAGTGGAGGGGTTAAAGTCTAACATGCATAAAGGTTTGTGGCATTTATGTGACATGCAAGATGTTGAGGGAGTAAAAGGGAAATTTTGCCACTTATATTAATAGAAAGAAGTTAGTGGAATGTGGAGGTGGCTATGTGAGACTTTGAGATCGGCAATTGTGAGAGTAAAACTAGAAAAAAAATCATCTTCTTCTTCCTTTTGATTTTCATTGAATTATCTCAAGCAATTTGATGACAATGTTGTGGGTTAATCAAGAGTATAGTGCAGTAAATTAAGGTAATTAAACTCTTAATGTAACCCTTCATCATCTTCTTCTTCTTTTCTTTTCACGTTGACTAAGGAAAATGTAAATGTGCTTGAAATTGATGATGATGATCATCTTTGTGAAGGAGAAGAGGAGGGAAGAAGGAGCAAAGGAAAGGATATTGCAAGAGATTGAAGATATAGGATTTGTCAGCCAAGGTATGGGAATTAGGCTAATCATATTACATATGGATTAAATTGCTGGAATTTATTTTGATTGACAGAAATTAAGTTTGCATTTTGCTGGATTTTATCGATGAAAGGTTGAAGAACAATAAATGATTTTTCTGAGTCATGAATATCTTCACGAGTCGTGAACTATTGTCCGACTTGTGAAGCTCTTCACGAGTCATGCATCTATTTCTTGTCATTTGTGATCATTGGTTTTCACTCGTGAATATCCTTACAAGTCGTGAATTATAGACCGACTCATGAGCTTCTTCACGAGTCATGATGTGTATTTTTTCTTCTCATTCGTGAACACCTTCACGAGACGTGAGATTTGCCCCTTTTTGCTTCACTTGTGAAGCTCTTCACGAGTCGTACGCTCCTTCAAGACTGAATGACCTGTCTGGATTGTTTTGCTCATAAATTGAGCTACAGAACAACAAATTGAGTGATTCTTTTCGCATTGAAAAATAGACTTGCATACTTATATTTCATATGAAGAAACCTAATCTTAAATCTGTCTCTAAGTGCATGTAATATAGGTTGAATCCGGACTTGTTTCCTAGACTGCTCACAGAAACATAATTTACAATAATGTGCAGAATGTTGCTACACTTATTATTATGATTTTAATTAATTGAGACAGATAGTTTTTTATGTGATAGTAAAGTTAATTGGATAAGGCATGTAATATGATTATCACTGAAGGATTTATATGCACACATACGCATTCATTTGTGTATATGAATAAAGACTAGTGGTGAAATATCTAACCTATACATGTAATTGGTCTTGTGCATGATTGTCATATGCCAAATTGATATATATATATACACATGAAATCCTATGACATGATAGTGCACATTTTGACATGTACCTATACTATGAAATAGGGACTATAATAGTATGACCTTGGCATGTATATATGCCCATATGAAAACATGTTGATATTTTGTATAAAACATTATTTGAATGATGATAAAGGTATATATATATTGGTAAATATGCTCACAAGAATAAGTAAACCATATGCGAATGTACTCCCACAGGTACGTACATTTATCATTTATGTATATGAATGTATGAGCATGTAATTGCCTATGAGATAGAAGATGCTTTAGCATGACTATAAACATGTGAGATGCTCAATGAGAACTTGATCAAGTCTATGATATGATGATTATAAGTCATGCTTATATGTTATGATGCAAATGATATAGTCATAAAGATTTGGATGAGCAAGATGAATAACTGATGGGCATTTAATTGAACCCTTAGTCTTACTAGACTGCGTATAGTATGAGTAGGGTATCATTCCAAAGGGAACGGCATAAATTTTATATTAACGTAACAACAAGTAAATGGATAGGTAACAATTTCAATTAAAATCATGCAATTAATGTAAATTCTAAACTAATTAAAATATATTAAGTTAATTTTGGATAATAGATTACTTAAAAGATGGATGGACATACATTATAACCAAATAAACAAGTTCATCTTTGAATTAATTATCAATTGTATGAATGATATGAATGGAGAATTTAGCCAAGATTCTTTAAAGCAATTCTCATTGTCAATAAAGAATGTTCTTACTTAGAGTCTATAGGCATTCTCATGTCATTATAGAGATAAATAAAAACCATGAAGTTCTATGCCAATTCTTTAACCCCCTTAAAGTGAATTCCTTATCTCTAAGTGAATTCATTGCTTCAAGTAAATTCATTTAACATTCTATCAAAGAATTCCAACTCTCATTGTGAATTAAATGACTAACATAATTAATATGGTGATCAAGCATACTAAGAAAATCAAAGCACTTAAACAAACTTAAATCATACTTCATACATAAATAAAATAAACATTTAATAGACAAAGATAAGTAGATGAATAACAACTTAAATTAAATAGTTATAATGTATCAAAGAACTTAGCCATAAACAAAATTACAATAAAGATGGAATAAGAGACAAGAAAACATCACTCCCTCAGGGTTTACTTTCTATTTAAACCTTTTGATATATCTCTTATTCCTTTGGCTTTGCTCTTTTGTCATCCTTTTGAAAACTAAGTAAAAAGAAAAATCCAAAAGCAACTAAAAATGTTCTTAAGTAAACAGTCAAAGAATTCTTTAATTTTTCATCCTCCTCTCTAGAGTTTTTCTCCCATATATATAGAGCTTGACTCTACAGATATGCCCTTTAATAAGGCATGGAAGGTTGCTCTGAAAGGACATAATGTTTGGCTGAAAATTCGGGTGCAACAGTCATGACGTTTGAGAAACAATTTTCTTGTCCGACTCGTGAACACCCTTACGGAGTCGTGATCTTCAGCTATTCTTCTGGACTCATGATTTCTTGCTTTAGTCATGATTTGTGCTGCTCTCCTTACTGAGTTGTGACTACCTTCACGACTCGTGAAGCTCTTCACTGGTCACACAAAACTATCCAAGTCGTGAACCACTTCACTACTCGTGATCTTTTTCTTCAAAATTATCACCATCTTCTTCCTTTTCTTCAACACTTCACCAATTTTAAACCTAAAAACAAAACATAAACACATAAATTGGACATAAAACACATAAAAATACATATAATATTACATATTTAACTATATAAATAAGAGAAAAACACACATAAAAAGATAGACATTTTACATGACATCAAATTCCCCCGCACTTAAACCTTGCTTGTCCCCAAGCAAGAAAAGAATGAGAAAATCTAATTCGAAGTTAAACTAAGTAAGTTAAATTATAAAGCATTGCTCAATTTTCACTTAAGATAAGATTGATATGAATTCAAACACCTCAACACTCAAAATATTAGCACATCAAGACTTAAAACATGCATCTTAAATCATCAAGTCACCTAAATTTACTAAATTCAACATCAAGAATATAAAGTCTCAGGACTAACCATGCTCAAGAGAGAATAGTGATCATAAAGCCTAAGATCCTAAGACTATAGTTGCCTTTTTGGACAATTAAAAAGCACACATACCTTTAAACCCATCTCATGGCATTTTAGACTATGTTTTTCATCTTTTTCTTTTCTTTTGCATGGGTATACTTTTAAACTTTATCCCATGAATAGCAAGAGAATGTAGTAATGGGTGAGTTTTACGCTCCATCCCATACTTGATTAAACTTTTGAGTATGCATCTTGCTTTTTTTTTTTTACTACTAGTCCTCATCCATTATTGAAAGGCCTAAAGGTAAGTATTATGGCTATAGTTTTCATGAAGCAACTAAAATCCTAAAATATTAAGCTAAATGAGCATATTCTAACCTTAAAGCATAGTTAATGAAGAGACTAAATAACCTAAAATGTTGAAAGAAGTAAAAAGAGATAACTTAAAAACATAAAACACATGCCAAAAATCTTGAAAAACTAATAAAATGAGTATAAAAGGTAAATGAATCTTTATAACAACCTATATTTCATACAATATGAGCAATACTTATAACAAAACTCACTATAAAAGTTAGTCTACGTAAAGAAAAAGATAAACAAACAACAACACACACAAGTGCTCCCCCACACTTAGAACACACATTGTCCTCAATGTGGAGAAACAAAACAAACACACAAACAAAAAGAAAATTAAAATAAACAAAAGTATAGAGGAAAGAAAACTCCCCTCAAATTCATGGTAAAGGTGGAGGCGAAACAACCACATAGCCCGATTGGGCAATGAAAGCATCCACCTTGTGCTCAAGGCGGCGTTGACTATAAACCAATTGACTTGTGGTTTGTTCCAATGAAGCCAATCGACTTTCGATGGCGGATTGATTGTGTAGCAATTAATTGAACATGGAAGTGGTGATATTCGAAGAAGATCCAGCTGTTGGTGTGAAAATAGGTGAATGACTAGGTGTACCCTCCATAGGATCATCACTAGGTTCTTGCTCCATTGGTCTTGACTCTTTCGAAGTGCTTTCCATAGCAGCCACCTGTGGAGTAGAAGTACTAGGAAATTCCTTCCAACAAGAACGATATATAGGTGGTATGTATTGAAATGAATAGTTAACCACTTCTCCTCTTACAAACAATTGTTTTGAAAAATACAAGCAAGGAAGTATAGTGTCATAATTATGTAAATCAATATCAATACCCTTAGCAATAGCAGCAATAACATGTCCATGTGTAATAGGGGACTCTGGACGACTAACACAATTCAACAATTGTTTGAAAATCTAATAAGACCAACAAATAGACTTACGGTTATGCACACACCACATCAAGAAAAGTTCATAACTTGAAACTCTATTAAATTCAGGCTTGTTAAAAACAACAGAGGCAAGAATCTTATACAAAATACAGTACTTTAAATCTGAAATGAACATGGATTTGGCCTCTCTAGCCTTATAAGGTGTAGTTAATCCAGTAAGAAAGTTCCAAAAATCATTTGGTCTATAACTCTTAGGAGGAGTACATAATCCACTTGTTTTAAAACCAAAAATACGATGCATCATGAAATAAGTAAGAGTATAATCAACACCATTCAAGCGAAAGTCTACAAGCCTAGGATTATCAGCATTTTCTTTGAAATTTTGTGTAAAACTCCAATACTAAATAAGTGTAGAACTGCTCATGCATATTAACAAACTGCAAGAGACCACATTTAGATAACATCTCATTGACTTCATCAAGAACACCCACTTACTCAAGCAAAGAGTTGGGAAAATACTTACATTGAGTGATTGCTCTATCTTTAAGAACAAGGAATCTATTACCTTCATGGATTGAGGAAAGAGGGAATGGTGAACCAAAATCTGTCTGCAAACTCTGAAGTTGGGCGTCCTCTCCTCCTTGCTGACCCCTTGATGCTGAAATGTTCTTAGTTCTAACCATAGTTGTAAAAGAGAAATGAAGCAGGAAAAGAAATGTGCAGAAATAGTAATGGAGGAAGAGAAAGGTAAGAGAAACACACAAAAATGGAGGAGTAGAAGAAAAAAAACAAGAAAATGAAAAGAGAAGGTGAATAGAGTTCGTATAGAGTGAAATGCACGAGTGAAATAAGAGAAAAGAAATGTGTAAAGAAAGAAAGAAATAACGCAGTACTTATATAGAAGAATGAGGGAAAAAACAAAACGGTGTGTTAATTCGCAAACCCTAAGATTTGAATTTATAACTGTTCCCCCCCATGTAATTGAAGTTAATTAAGGGTAGTTAAGGGGTAGTTAATTCATATAAAAACCGCTAAGACACCTAATTAAACAAAATAAAAGTGAAATAAAGAAATTAAAATGAATAAAAAAAATAAAAATAGGAAAGTAAAAATCGCAACTCGATATGATTGAAATAGTAGATCACGAGTCGGCACCATCATCACGACTCGTGAAGAAAAATAGAGAAACAAGAATTGTACATGATCAACAGTCGGTATGCTGCTCACGACTCGTGAGGTATATGGCAATTGGTGTTGAGGAAGAAATATTCACGAGTCGGTATGACATTCATGACTCGTGAGCTGTTCTCATCTGTACTATACGTAATCCTCTTCACGACTAGTGATTCTGCTCACGACTGAATAAATAAAGCCACTGGAATACTCGTGAAGATGTTCACGAGTCGAACTACACTTGTGAACATGACAGTGCTTCATGTTTTTCTGTAAAATCATACCAACCTTGATCCAAAAGTTAAAATCACAAAAGAAAAATAAATCAATTAATATGAAAACTATAAAAACATAAAACTTAACTAAAAACAAACCACAAAACAAATAAATCCAAACTAAAAGAGCTAATTATATACAAAAAATATTATGATTGTGTAAAAGAGAAATTTAACAAAGAAACTTTGTCAGTAGGAACCAATACATCACCAATGAAATAAGGCTTCAATCTATGTCCATTAACATTAAAAACCTCCCCTCTATCATTAGCAATATCAACAGCCCCATAAGAAAAAAATTGAACAACTTTGAAAGGTCCCGGCCATCTAGACTTTAATTTTCCAGGAAATAGCTTCAATCGAGAATTATACAACAAAACCATGTCACCAACTTGAAATTCTTTCTTTGATATATGTTTATCATGCCATGATTTAGTTCTTTCCTTATATAACTTGGCATTTTCATAAGCATTCATACGAAGCTCCTCTAATTCTTGTAATTGAAGCAATCTCTTTCTACCAACTTGTTACATGTCAAAATTTAATACCCTAGTTGCCCAATAAGCTTTATGCTCAATCTCAACTGGCAAATGAAAAGACTTATCATAAACCAATTGATAAGGTGTAAGACCTATAGGAGTTTTAAAAGCCGTTCTATATGCTTAAAGAGCATCATCTAACTTAAGTGCCCAATCTTTTCTTGATCTAGAGACAGTTTTCTCTAAAATCCACTTAAGCTCTCTATTACTAATCTCAACTTGTCCACTAGTTTGGGGGTGATAAGGTGTAGCAATTTTATGAGTTACATTATATTTTCTCAATAATTGCTCTATAACTTTATTACAAAAATGAGACCCACCATCACTAATAATGGCCCTAGGTGTTCCAAATCTAGGAAATATAACTTTCTTAAGCATCTTCTTAACCACCTTGGCATCATTAGCAATGGTTGGAATTGCTTCCACCCATTTAGATATATAATCTACCAGAACCAAAATATACCTATTTCCTAAGGAACTAGGAAATGGTCCCATAAAGTCCATACCCCAAACATCAAACAATTCAACTTCCAAAATACCATGTAAAGGCATTTTATTCCTCCTAGACAAATTTCCCATTCTTTGGCACTTATCACAACTAAGTACAAAGTCTTTCACATCCTTAAACAAAGTAGGCCACCAAAAACCGGCTTGCAAAACCTTGGAAGCTGTCTTAGAAACCCCAAAGTGACCCCCTACAGCATAGGAATGACAATGAGCCAACACCTCACCAACTTCTTCATGAGGAATACACCTCCTAATCAACCCATCAGCACATCTCCTATATAATAAAGGCTCTTCCCAATAGTAAAACTTCACATCATGAAGGAATTTCTTCCTTTGCCTATAATTTAAACCATAGGGAAGCATACCACTTACTAAATAGTTTGCTATATCGGCAAACCATGGAACTTCCATAGAAACCACACTAAAAAGATGTTCTCCATGAAAAGATTCATCAATAGGTATCCCATCATCATTATCTTGCAAAACACATTGGGTTAACCTAAATAAATGGTCAGCAACTAAATTCTCCTTTCCCTTTTTATCCCTTATCTCCCAATCAAACTCTTGTAGCATTAATATCCATCTTAACAATCTAGGCTTAGCATCTTTCTTACTCAAAAAGTACTTAAGGGCAGCATGATCAGAATAAACAATAACTTTTTTTCCCTATAAGATAAGACCTAAATTTATAAAAAGCATATAGAATAGCCAAGAGTTCTTTTTCAGTTGTAGAGTAGTTAATTTGGGCATTATCTAGTAACTTGCTAGCATAATAAATAACAGATGGTTTCCCATCAATTCTTTGTCCTAAAATAGCCCTTACCGCATAATTACTAGCATCACACATCAATTTAAAAGGTTGCTCCCAATTTGGTGGTTGCAAAACCGGTGAAGTGACAAGAGCATGTTTAAGAGTTTTAAAAGATTTAAGACATGCCTCATCAAAATGAAAATCAACATCTTTACCTAGCAACGTGCATAAGGGTTTAGCTATCTTAGAAAAAATCTTTGATAAACCTCCTATAAAAACCAGCATGACCTAGAAAGCTTCTAACATCTCTAACATTTTTAGGAGGCGGCAAATTAGCAATTATTTCAATTTTAGCTCTATCAACTTCAATCCCCCTATTAGAAACTAAATGTCCTAAGACGATGCCCTCTTGACCCATAAAATGACACTTCTCCCAATTTAAAACCAACCCATGTTCCATACATCTATCAAGCACCGTAGAAAGATTAGATAAACAATCCTTATAAGTAGTGCTATACACACTAAAGTCATCCATGAAAACTTCTCCACATTGATCAATAAGATCACTGAAGATAGAAAACATGCATCTTTGAAAAGTGGCTGGTGCATTACACAAACCAAAAGGCATTCGCCTAAATGCAAAAGTTCTATATGGGCATGTAAAAGTTGTCTTAGATTGGTCATGTGGATGAATTGGTATTTGATAGAAACCACTCAACCCATCTAAGTAACAAAAATAAGAAAAATTAGCCAATCTTTCTATAACTTGATCAATAAAAGGTAAAGGAAAAATGGTCCTTTCTTGTAGCCTTATTTAACTTCCTATAGTCCACACACATACGCCAACCCGTGATAGTTCTAGTAGGAATTAAATCATTATTATCATTATGAATTACAGTTAAGCCATCCTTTTTAGGGACAACTTGAATTGGGCTCACCCACTTGCTATCACTTATAGAATAAATTATGCCATTATCAAGCAATTTAATTATTTCCTTCCTCACAACCTCTTTAAGAGTTGGATTAAGCCTTCTTTGACCTTCAATGGAGGGCTTAGAATCCTCCTCAAACAAAATCCTATGCATACAAACTTTAGGTGCAATTCCTTTTAAATCACTAATAGAATATCCCATGGCATTTCGATGAGCAAGTAAAATATCACGTAAAGCATTCACATTATGCTTATCAATTGAAGAATTAACAATGAATGGTAATTGAAACTTTGAATCTTAAAATGCATATCATAAGCTTGCTGGTAAGGGCTTGAGTTCAAGTTTAACTTCCTCCTTAGATGTCTTTGATGGCATATCCTTATCCTTTCTCAAAGACTCAAACCCTGAGAATCTTCCTTGGAAAGGATATGAGGCAACTTGCAAAACCTCATCACAACTCTTATTTAAACAATAAGGTGTAATAGGGTTTTGACTCAAATAATCATTCACAACACCATCAATACACTCATTAAGAATATCATAAGCATCAATTCTATTTACCACCTCCATTAGTGAAGATTTAACCATCCCAAAAACATTAAATTCAATTGTTTCACCATTAACTTCAAGAGATATTTTACCATTTTTCATATCAAAAACAGCCCCAACAGTAATTAAGAAAGGCTTACCAAACAAAATGGGAATTTCAGGATCCTCATCCATTTCTAGCACAACAAAATCAGCAAGAATCACAAATTTACCCACTTTGGTAGGAATATTTTCTAATAAACCTATAGGGTGTGAAATAGATTTATTCGCCATTGATAAGCACATATTGGTAGGCTTTAATTCACATAAATCAAGCTTTTTATAAATTGAATAAGGCATAAGGCTAACACTAGCACCCATATCACATAGAGCCTTATCAAAAAATGTACCACCTATAACACAAGGAACCATGAAATAACCAGGATCCTTTAGCTTAGGTGGGCATTTAGAATACATAGCCTTAGATTCTTCTATCAAATAAACATACCCCTATTCTTCAAGTTTACCCTTGTGACTCACAATTTCTTTTAAAAATTTTGCCCATGAAGGCATATCCTTAATTGCATCCACAAAAGGTATAGTTATAGTAAGTTCCTTTAAATAATTCAAAAACTTTCCAAATTGCTTATCAAGATTTCTTCTAATGAGTCTTTGAGGGAATGGCAAAAACTTAGGTTGACTTGCTAGCTTGCCTAAAGGTTTAACACTAGAAGTAGTTTTTTGAGCCAATTTGGTTTCAAGCATCTTATTATGAGTGACAAGTTGATCAATTTTAGTGTTAATTTGCCTAAATTGTTCCTCATTTTGCTTGTTAGTAGTCATTTGATGATTAACAAATTGCTCCATCAAACTCTCTAAATGGGATTTAGGTTGTTGGGGGTTAAAAGGTGGTTTATTTGGAAAAGGTGAAAGGTTAGGTAATTTGCTCATATGATTGTTATTATTAGAAGGGTTCAATTGGGAATTTTGGTCAGACCAATAAAAACCAGGATGGTTTCTCCATTGTGGGTTGTAATAATTAGAATTTTGACCCATCCTTTGGTTATAGTTCCCTTGAACAAAACTTACATCCTCACTAGACCCCTCACTACAATTAGCATACATATGAGGTCCACCACATCTCTCACAAACATGACTAACATTTTCAACATTGGAATGAGAATTACTTACCATTTTTGTCAAAGCTTCTACCTTAGCCGTCAAGAGATTAATGGAATCCAATTCCAAAAACCCCTTAGCCTTCGCCATAGTGGGTTCTTCTCCCATGTAGCCTTGTGAGGCTAACTCTTCCAACAAAGTTTCAGCTTCCTTAGCAGTCTTCTCTAACCATTTACCACCTGAAGCAGCATTAACAATATTTCTATTTTCCTCCATTAACCCATTGTAAAAGATTTGAGGAATCATCCAATCCGGCAAGCCATGATGGGGACATTGCCTTTGAAGTTCCTTAAACCTTTCCCAAAAGGTATAAATAGTTTCATTTAGCAATTGTTTAAATGTAGATATTTGATTTCAAAATTTTGCCGTTTTATGAGGTGGAAAATACTTATGAAGAAAAGCTTGTTTTTAATTGGTCCCAAGTAGTAATTGTCTCACTAGGTATACTAGCAAGCCAAATTTGGACCTTTTCTTTCAAAGAAATTGGAAATAACCTAAGTCTAATTGCATCATTACTCACTCTATTAATTTTAAATGTAGCACACACATTAAGAAAAGCAAGGATATGAGCATAAGGGTCTTCCCCTTGCAAACCTCCAAATTGGTTATTTTCCACCATTT
>JBBPFJ010000804.1:0-47421 GCA_037975025.1 Excoecaria agallocha | reverse complement strand
AGAACATAATGGCATATGGTTGAGATCAGTGGTCCTGCACAGAAAACACGTAGTTAGCTTGCTATTTTATCACTCATAATGGAGAATATTACTTGGTTACTTTTGATGCAAGCAATCAAAATATCATCTCACACTTTGAGGTGAGTGAAAATCATCCCAGCTCTTAGGAGCATTTTGCGAATTGAGGCCTATTAGCTTGCCCCCTATTGTGGGGTGATGATTGAGTTGAATGCTTATGGTGTTGATTAAAGGAGTTCGGTATAATGATCATCGCTTGAGAAACCTATTTGTGCTCCCTTTTTTTCCAAAATTATGGGTACAAGAATATATGCAAAGGATTATGGTGCATGAGATGTGTGCAAGGAATGGAATGTATGCAATGAGTTATGCATGTGAATTGCATGCAAAAGAACTACGTATAATGGAATGCATGGGCCATGTAAAGTGTAAGGAAATCTATTCATTCAAGCGAGTCAAGGGCAAATGATGGTTTAATCCTATTATATTTTTGTTTGATACCCCCTTATTACTCCAGGCCATTATTTTGAAGGTAGTGTGCCCCCTTAATGGTTTTTACACTAGCTTTTCTCAGCGAGAAATGCATCCCGTTAGGAATTTTCACATAACCCTATGCCTAACTTTTGATTGGAATGGACCCAACCCATCCCAATAGCTTTTTAATTTTTTTCTTTCCTTTTTTCGTAGAACAAATTGCCCGTTTTTGGGTTTTCACCTATCCATTGGCATAACTTTTGGTTGGAGAGCCAGTTACTGTTTTTATCTCTAATAGCCTCTTTTTTTTTCTTTTTTTTTAGGATCTACACTCCTAATTAGCACTTCATCACATGTCCTCATATCTGTCACAAGTTTCTCTCAACAAGTTAATCATACTTATGCTTAACTTATGCATGCAATCTCATCTATGTCATCATATGTAGTGGTAGTAATCATAACCAGATATGTAATGCGAAAACATTGATTCCATTTAATCCCAAGAAGTGACACTTTGTGTGCATTTGACTCATGTTATCAATTAGCCGTTTTTTGTTTTCTTGATTGAACATCTTCTCTCAACCCCTAATTTTTGCCTAAGGCTCCTTTTTTTATTTTCACCCTAACGGGGTGCCTAATTTTAGCAAGGCTACCTTTTTTTGATTTTCAACCTGTAAGGGCTTTTTTCTCTCTTTTTTTCTTTTTCTTTTTTTTTAAGTGGCACTAATTGTCTTTATGTCTAAATCTCTATTTAGTCAATGCTCCTACTGAAAAGCTCTTATAACAATAGCTTAGCATCACAAGGTATATTGACTGTCACTATGTCATCCATCGATTTACCATCAATGCTCTTGCTGAATGTTCTTGTCACAATAACTTGGTACCATAAGGTTCTTGTCACAATAACTTGGTAAGATAAGGTGTGTTGACATTCACTATGGAATCCACAACATAATTCTTCCCCTCATCATTAGAAGTTAAAGTAACCTTCTGGACCAAGCCTCTTTTAGTGTGCTTTAGTTTTATATTGTGATCTTGAGTATATTCTGTACACTTCTTAATGAATATGTCACTACTTTGTAAATCAGCACCAATATGAGGAAAACCAGCATTAAAGTTGTCAACATGCCTATTTGTGTTTTGTATCTTTCCAAAATTTACATTGTCATCAAACTTTCATCTCTTATCCACATTTACTTATTCTCAATGTCAGTCTTATAATACTTTATGTGTTCAACCTGTGTATGGTTTTTTTTTATCAAGGAGTCTTTTTAGTTTGTAGCTCAAATGAAAGTGATTGCTACTACATTATTTTAATTCTAGCATAACATTTTAATTCTAGCTAAAGCTATATTTCATTTTGACCTCGTGATAATTTGGGCTTTCCAAAGCAACTAGTAGTAATGGTTCAAAAAGTAGCCTTTGAGGATAGTGTGGTTGGTGAGACAGAGTATTCATCTTGATATTAGGATTTTGCATGGGAAAACTAATAACCTACTTAGACTTGCCTTTGAGCCTAATATAAGACTTTTCTTACATAGTTATTATTGCAAAAGGGAATAACAACAAAGACACATTGAGTTCATAGTAAGTGTACTTTATAGCTTGCTTCCCACTAATTCCTACAGAAAGGCATTCAACACTCTATATAGTGGCGTAATCTCTTTTCTCTCTTTTTTTTGTTTTTTTCATCTCTCAAATTTATCCACATTAGGAGTCATAATGGATGCAATCAAGATATTCTCTTTTTTGGGATCAACTGGAGCAATGTTCGTTAAATTAATATCTTAAAGATAAGTCATGGTTATTGTAATGCATGATGCAATGTTAGTTTAGGGAAACATATTACATAATAAAAAAAACAATCCAGTCCCCATCTTTATCTAGATGATGTCTCAAGGTTGGTGATGACATGAAGCTTATAAAAGAAGCCTTAATTCTCCCTCTTTAGGATTGGTGCTTGTTGGGTGTCAACCAGATCCTGAATACAATCTCTTAGGGATGGCAGTAATAAGTTTTATGCCTTGTGTGCTAGTGATAAGTATAGTGCAAATTAGTTTTGTGTTCAGGTTTCCCTTAACTTATAGCTGACTTTGCTGGTAATGGTTGTAACTTCTCTTGCCTACTGAGATGAGTGAGGTACCAAGACAATGGTTTACCTATAATGGTATAGTGATTCCCCTTTGTTCTTATGGTTGAAACTTCTGTAACCTCATCATTGCCCCTATTTAGGTCATCATTCTTCTATTTATTTCCATGGTTGTTTCTTTCTGAATTTATAGCTCAAGCACTTTCTTCCAAATATTCCCCTCAACTTTAATGGCAATGTCTTTGAGAGATTCCCAATCTTTAAACCCCTTCATTTTCAATCCATCTCTTAAGTATGGGCTTGCATTCCTTGATGAAGAGTCTGATCTGATCAGGTGCATCTAACTTTCACTTTATCTCCATCACCCTAATTCTCTAGCTGGTAAGATATTTATGGAAGGGCTCTTCGGGTTTATAGCATAGAAATCTAAATCTTTAAGAGTGACCTCCATTCTAGTGTTGCAGTTATATTACTTCATAAGCTCTTATGTCAACAAATCCCAATCTTTCTTGGTCCTGTGATCTAACCTATGGTACCAAATGACGGTAGGGCCTATTAAATTGAGTTAAAAATACACAATCTTCTACTTTCTAGTCAAAGAGGTTCCCTTCATCACCAATGTGCATTGCTTCACATGTGCTAATAAGTCTAAAGCACCATCAAACGTAGGAAAATTTGGCATCTTGAACCTTTAAAGTAGTAAGTCTCTATTGTCTAGATCACTGTCTTCAGCATTGATTCCCCTTTCAGCCGATAAGAGATAGGCCATTGCCTTAATTTTCTCTTCCAATTTCTTTAGGGTTGTATCCTCTACCCTAAGGCTCTCATTTTTCACTAAAAGTATTGGCTTATCCTTTTCCTCATCTTCTATGAAGTCTTCTTCAGGAGCATGCACTCTGCCTCTTGTTTGCTCCATCGATGGGGCTCGAGCTATTGCAGCAGTTGTCGAGGAAATGCCTCTAATAGTGTTCAACTTTATTTGGTCTAAGACCAGCTAAAATTCAATAGGTGGTGCAAAGAATCCCCTAATCACAGCTAATAATCATTTTTTAAAATTGTGGAACCTTCTATTCAGCTTCTGATCTAACTCATCAAGTGTTTACAGTGAATTTGCCATTTCTAACTCTAGTAAGGTAACTGTCCTATGAACCACTCAAATGAATAGTCTACGGTGGTTGAAAAAGTGAAGGGTTGGAATGATGCATGATGTGGTGAGGTTTGTGAATTATTTGCACAATGCATAAGTGTGAATTTTTTCCACATATAATGTTTGAGGGTGATGTATATGGATGACATACATATGATGCATGACTTCATCATTAGAATAATGCATGATGACACATAATATACATATGATGCATGAGCAAGGCATGTAGATAATGTGTGGATGTCATATATATGTATGACATGCATAAGATGCATGATGTATAGACAAGGGGTACATGTATGATGCATGGTATAGGCATGTATATATTGGGTGATATACATATGATACGTGACACATGTTTGCAATCATATGATGCGTAAGTCAATTATCATAATGATGCCTGCATTTTCATGATACACATATGATACATAAAGTATAAATATGGCATACACATGTGCACGTTAAAAATACACATGGTGTATGGTATACATATGACACATGATATATGTTAAGGGTATATATGATTCATAAGTCAATTGTTAAAATGATGCATGAGTTAATTGCTATAATGGTGTATGATGATGCATGCGCATGTTATATACATGATACATGATTCATGAGTGTGTTAGGTATACATGCAATGGATGTCATACATATGATGGATGATGCATGAGTATACTAGGTATACTTACAATGTATTACATAGGTGTGCATCTGGTGCGTGACATACATATGGTGCATAGGAATGGTATGATAATACATATGACTAATATGATGTGTGATTCAATCAATGCATGAATGATACACGTGTGATGCATAATGCATGAATGTGTTAGGTGTCAATCACAACCACATATAAGTAAGAAATAGCCTTCCAAACTTATTGCTTCCACACAAGAGGTCGCAGAGTCTCTTTCCTATGTAGGTTTAATCCATGGTGAACAAGGGACTTGATGAAAGCATATGGTGCATGGCAAAAAGCCGATAGCATAATCTCGCTTAATTGAAAGCATAGGTATATTGGTTTTGGCCATTACATATTTAAATAATTCAAATAAATCGGATTAGGCCAACCGGTGCACGGCAACCTTTTGATTAGTACCTCCTTGATTCATTTGAATTTGTTCAATACATAAGGGCCCATATGGCAAGTAAGAGTTATTAAGGTTACACAACCTAAGGAAAGTAGCTATTATGATTACCTAGGCTATAGTCGGGTGATGAAAATTTAGGGTTACCCAAGCATAGTCCCTACTAATAGGTTTGGCTCATAACATGCATTACGATTGATGGGTCACCATTTTGTATACCAATTGGTACAAGACTTAGGCTAGTGGGTTTCCTTAACACCTCCCTGTATTGAGTGAATGTCGGGCATGCTTCAGGATAGCACTAGGGCTAAAATAGGGACCCCAAACTTAGTTCTAAGGCTTTAAGATATATGAAAGAAATGCAATTCCAAAAAGAGTTAGGATTAATAATAAAAACTAAATCATAAGTAACTTAACCTAGATACTTTTAGGAGCATGTTCTCTTAGTCCCTGGTGGAGTCACCACTATGATGCATGCCGGAGCAATGCTCATATTTGGTTGGGTTCTCGATGGCCCGCCTTTAGGGTCTAAGACCCAAAAAGGCTCGCTCTAACTCAAAAATTGGCCACTTCTCAATAGAAAGGGATTTTAGCCCAATTTATTATTTGTAGTCAACTCTTAAAGGCATATACCATGAGCTCAAAGAGGCAGGTGTAATGGAGTTACCACCCGACAAAACGTTCGAAAATGGATATTAACCTTTTTCTATGCCAAAATAGAGATTGGTACATCACTCTTACTTGGTACCTCGATTATATGTTGCTTTATAATTAGGTTCTAGACATTACTCCACTCTCCTCTCTAACACAATGGAAGGCAATACAATGAAATAAACATCCCAATTAAGTAAAAAAAGAAATAAATAAATAAAAATAAAGTCCTATTTAAGTTATTACATAAGTAAATCGTCCCCGAAAAGGAACAGAATGTATAAAATGAAATAATATACATCAAATGGGAGATTAATTAGGATTTGGGGATATTGGTTCCCACATACATATTTCACAAACAAAATGCTTTTATTATATTGTGTGAATTTAGGCTAAAAACTGGACATTGGTCCATATTTATTAAAGAAAACCCAATTAATTAGTAAAATGATTTAAGTGAAATTTTATCATTTAGCATGCAAAAATCATTTGTTACTACCTATTATTTCCCCAAATAAATCCAAACAAAAGATGAAGAGATGAACGAAAGAAAGAAATTAATGAATAACTAAATGAACAAATAAATAAATGAGGATAGAAATGAAACCATCCATGGGAATCCTCTATAGTGTTTAACCTTGAAACTCCAAGTGCAAAATAAATTTATTACTCACAAAATACAGAAAAGAAGAGATAGCATGCAACAAAAAAATAGACAAGCAAGATAATATAAATAAATAAACAAAACATAACATCACTAACACAATATAATAAATATTAGCAAAAATAATGTTACTCAAATATATTAGATAACATGAGACACTTCACATACGTAGAAAGACAAATGACATAAAAATAATTAAATAATAAAATGTTAAACCACAACATGCAAAAAAGATAAATTAATACAATGCATGAAAACACACAATGGACAAAAATGACTAAACATGAAAAATAAAATAAAACAGTGTTATAGTAGTAGTAGTAGTAATAATAATATGTATATAGAGTAAGCTAGCATGCAGTAGGAATTGATATGTGTTAAAGAAAGAGATAAACAAAGAAAAGGAAATAAACATAAATACATAAATTAAAACTAATGAGCCATACATAAGTGGGCCACATGAAATTAGGCCAAAATGATATGAAAATGTAGTAATTAACATGGCTAATGCAAAAAGATATAAAGGAAGATGAATTAATTACAAAAAAAAAAAGCATTCATGGTAAGACACGTGAGTCAGACAAAGTGAAGTGTCCATGCAAAATAAAAAAAAATGAAATAATTAAATTATGATTGCAAAAAAAGCATGAACAAGTGAAGTGTCCAAGCAAAGGAAAAAAAATGAAATAATTAAATTATGATTGCAAAAAAAAAAACGCAAACATGTAGGAACAAACTAGGAAAATAAAGTTACAACAAGTAAGCTATTGTGAACATGCATAAAATGAGGAAAATAAATCAATAACAATTAAATTATAAAGCCTATCATGTTAGTATATGCTAAATAATAATAATAATAATAATAATAATAATAATAATAATAATAATAATAATAATAATAATAATAATAATAATAATAATAATAATAAATAAAAGAAAAAAATAAAATATATGAAAAGTAAATAATGAAATGTGGAGGACACCCAAATGTATGAATATACAATATATATGCACGTGAACAGTGGAACAAAGACCAAAATAAGAACCACATGCAAATAAGACAAAAAAAAAGTATTAAGTAAGAATTAACAAAATAATTAATAAAATATTTACAAAAATGATAATAATTATAATAATAATAATAATAATAATAATAATAATAATAATAATAATAATAATAATAATAATAATAATAATATCGATCAATAAAACTTAATATAAGGCCTAAATATGAAATGAATAATTTTAGTAACAACAAAATTAAAATTAAGCCTAAAACCATGAAATTAGTGCAAATAAACAAGTTAAATACAATACCATGCAAACTAACAAAATAGGAATAATACCATTAAAAAGAAAAGAAAAGAAAATACATGCAGAGAATAGCATGTGATGAAGAAAGGAATGAAGTAAGGTCAGTTGTGGCGAGAAGGCAAAGGAAGAAGGGCAGTTGGGGGAAAAGGCTGATGGATGGGTGGCAGGCATAGACGGGCTACAAGACTAGATGGGTTGGTGATGGATGGCCGCCGATCGCCATTTGCCTATCGATAGGCCCTAGAAGGCAGCCCTCGCTGTCAACAGATCAAGCTCAAAAAAAAAAAAAAATTTAAGGCAAAAAATAAGGATAAGCTTGAAGCATGCACAAAACACTTAAGGTTAATAATCAAACAATAAAAGACATGATTTAAAACATACAGAACTAGAAACACAAATTGAACATTAAAAATCAAGTTGGGAAGATGATAAATAGTGAAAACTTTCATTGGTGTATTTTCTCATTTTTAGATAATCTAATCTAGCTCTTATGAATTAACGAGCAAAATAATCAGAAATATGAAGAAATAAATCAATTTACAAGCTAAAAACAAGAAATCACAGAGATAAGTAAAAACTAAAAAAAAATGAAAGAAGCTAAATGCAATTACTGTATATAAAATTAAAACTAATCAACGGGGATTTGAGAGACTAATGAATATTACCCTTGGATTTGTTGCCCCAAAATCAAGAGAATTCGAATTTGGAGATGCCATTTTTGTCTCTATTGCTCCCCCCCTCCCCTCTTTTCTGAACCTAAATTCTTTTCTTTTCATATGTTAAACTTCCATGCCCTACTCTACCTCTTTTTGTTTTATTTTTCCCTTAATTTATCCTTAATTTTCTCTTATTTATTTATTTATTATCTAATGTTCCTAATTAACTAATCTCATTTTTTCATCTTTTTCTTTTTTTTTCTTTAATTAATTATTTATTATTATTTTTTCTATTTAGTAATTGCAATTCTTATTTAATTTAATTTTAGAAAATGAGAATCTTGAGGAAAAGACTTCTTTTAAAAGTACAAAAATTTCAAGAGAGAGCAGACAAATAAATCATTTTTACTTTTGAAGATAATTTTCTTTTTCAATAACACAAAACTCGGAGAGAGAGCACCGTGATTTTGTTTTCTAGCTATTTTGGAGCAACACAATCTTCATCGGGTAACCCTAATCAGCAACCGCCTTAGAACCCAATGTCTACTCTAGACATTGTTTCAACCATCTCTTCCATCTTCTTAAAGGCTACATCCTTTGTACTAAGACCTCTACTTCTCATATTCATCACTAGGGGAGCATAATCGCCATCCTTTTCTTCAATATAATCATTCTCTAGCTCATGCTTCCTTTCCCTCCTTAGTGGGTCTCGAGGCATAGTAACATTTATTATAATAGTATCCCCAATGTACGTCCACTCCACTATCTCGCAAGCAGGTGCTACAAGCTAAGCTATAGTGTTTGTTGCTGTAGAAATGACAATCTTGCCAATCATAGCCAACAAGTTCTCTTCAAAATCCTGAAGACGTCTATCCAGTCTTTGATCAAGTTCATCCTTTGTCATCAAAGGCCTTGAAATGGAAGCAGCTAACCTTTCACTTAAAGACTAAAACCTTGTTGCCTCATTAGTAACTCTTTTAGTGTTGGTCAACTGCTCGTTATACATTTCTGATCTTGTTTCTTGACTGCTTAAACTCAACTCTGAACTGACCTTGGAACCCAACACTGAACTTGAGATTGACCCTAGCAACAGGAATGTTTGTCTCTGAATAAGGCGATCGTTTTACCTTTTGGACCACCTAGATAAATCTATGATGGCTGTAAAAATCAAACATTAGGAGTGATGCATTATGAATGATGCATGAGAATGATATGTACATGATGCATGAATGCAATGATTGCTTTTGCTAGACGTCAATCACAATCACATTCAAGTATAACAATAGCCTTCCAACCTTATTACTCCCACATAGGAGGTCGTTCAGTCTCTTTTCTAGGTTGCCTTAGCCCATGGGTCAACAAGGCACCCAATGGATACATATGGTGTAAGACGGAACACCACAGCATAACCTCTTTTAATTGAAAGTGCAAGTGTATGGGTTTCGACCATTATGTATTTTAACTAACTTATATAAATTGGGTAAGCCCCACCGGCGTATGGTAGCATTTAATTGGTACCCTCCTATCTTGTTTAAGTTTGGCTAATACATAAAAGTCCACATAGGAGGCAAACATGATTATGGTCATACAGCCTGGGGAAGTAGTTATTTGTCATCACATGGGCTTGAGTCAAGGGTGATGAAACTTTAGGGCTACCCAAGTATGGTCCTTACTAATAGGTCTAGCTCATCATGAGCATAATGACCTATGGGTAATCATTTTATATACTAATTGGTTTTAGACTTAGGTTGGTTGGTCTCCTTGACACCTCCCTACATTGAGTGACCATAGGGTGTGTTTCAGGATAGCACCGGGGCTAAAACGAGACACCTAACTTAAATCTAAGGCTCTAGGATGTATTCAATTTCAAAAATAGCTAGGATTAATAAGAAAAACCCAATTATATATGACTTAGCTGAAATATTTTTAAGAGCAAGGTCTCTTTAGTCCTTAGTGGAGTCACCACTGTGTGCCGGAGCCACGCTTATTTAATTCGGTTTTGCTTTCGGAGGCCCACTTTTAAGGTCTAAGCTCAGAGAAAGCTCACTATAACTCAAAAATTGATCACTTCATAATAAAAAAAAAAGTGGTTTAGGCCTAATTTATTATTGGTAGTCAACTCTTGAAGGTGTCTATGGGCTCAAAGAGGCATGTGTTATAGAGTCCTCACCTAACAAAATGTTGAAAAATGAGTCTCGACCTTTTGATGTCCAAATAGAGATTAGTGTTCAGGACATCACTCTTACTTGGTACCTTGGTTACATGTAGTTTTATAATTGAGTTTTAAATATTAATCCATTCTCCCCCTCTCACACGATTCATTACTATAAATTAAATGAACATGTCAATCAGTTAAAAAAAGTGGTAAATAAATGAACAAATTAAACCGTCTACCTACAAAATTACAGAAGTAAATCATCCAAGAGAAAAAAAAACAAAGTAAACCATCATACATAAATAGGACATTCATTAAGTTCTGAAACATTGGTTCTCTCATGCATATTTACATAGAATCTTTTTTTATTGTGTAACTTTTGAGGAGAAAATTGGACATTGGTCCATTTTATTTAAGAAATCCCAAATTAACTAATAGAAATGATTTTGAATGACTTTTCCCATTAAACATGCAAAAAATGATTTTATTGCTACCTATTACATTCCCAAAATAAATACAATCAAAATAAATCAAATTAAGCTAATTAAGGCAATGTAATAAATAAAATGAATACCAGTGAAATAAAATTAATAGAAAGGGAAATGAACCAATTGGGGCATGATCCAAATGCTTGACCGCCCAGCGGGACACTCCAAATGCACATCAAATCAAAAAACTCATACAAAACCACAAAAATCGATAAATTAGCATTACAATAGAATATATAAAAAAGCAAAGTAAAATAAAATAGAACAAGATATCACAAAATTAAACATGCATACAGAAGCAAAATATACACAGAAAGACACAAAAAATGAATTAACACACCAAGCACCGATAACATAAACAACAATAAAAAAACACATAAAACATATTAAAATAGGCATAAATTTGGCTATGGATGCCCCTGGATAGGTGACATATTCCCTTGATTGAAAAGGGATGGGACGAGGAGAAATCACTCTGATGACTCATTTGTCACGTTGATATACAACCGTTAATGATGGTTTTTTCCTGTCTTTCACTAAACAGACAGGTATAAAAAGCTAAAAATCCACACAAAACTCACCAAAATCTCAAATAAACTCTAGATATATGGTTATAGGGACCAAAAACAAGTATAACCTAAAATGCTAGTCCTAAATCACATTTTAAACTAGACATCGATAAAGTTAACAATTAAAATATCATTTTGGAATAAGAAGCCAAACATACATCCATGGAGGAAATAATGTCAAAAAACAAATTCTAACACACACATGTTCAGATCAACATGGCATTCAACATAGTATATAAATCTAAATAAATAGCACATAAGAACACCCTTATTTTATCATTTAAACAGCATGCATGAATGTGATGAATCTTGAGAAAGAAAAAGAGAGGGAGACCTAGAATATTAGCTTCGGGAGATATTCTAATTCTTTATGCCTTGAACTCCACATCTTCACTTCAATTATTGGTTTTTGTGTACAAGAAAGTAAATGATCTTTATGTATATTTGGTTGGATCAAAAAAGTGTGCTGAACGTTTGGCTTTAGAGAGAGAAGAATTTATTTCTTCTTCTCTAAGAACCTGTTCTCCTTTTTTTTTTTAAAGATGATACCTCCTAGGAAAACCCTAATTTTGTTTTTTTATACCTAGGGAGGAGTTGGGATGTAAGAGTGGATAATAGGTGTTATGGATACTTATAGGTATCAAATATATAAATATGAATACTCGAAGATTTTAAACATGTGGATCCAAATGGGATCAAGATTGTGGTCCTAATGTGGACATACTATAGACCCAAACGGGGTTAAGACTTTGGTAGCTACATCTGTAACCCTATACACATGCTTATCTGTTGACCACAAAGTTCTATGTGCAGGCATTGATCATTTTACATATCATTTCTCCTATTATATCCAATTAATCACATTGCATAGTTATACGTGTAAATGTTCATAGGTAATCATGGTAGTGTAACTTTACTGTTACCATATAATTTCAATAATGTAAACTCTTATATATATATATATATATATATATATATATATATATATATATATATATATATATATATATATATATATATATGCATTATCTAATGGGGATATTGTAAACCATGCATACTCATATACATACTTTGGTACAAGTTCACATATATTTAAATTTATAGCCCCCATATGCTATAAATAGGGGGCAAAACCCTAATATCGTAAGCATGACAAAAGTCACAAGTGCAACAGTGAGTGATTGGCCAGTTGGAATTTCCCTTGTTCACAAAATTCAATTGACTTGTTCAAAACTCTAACTTGCACCGTGATTTACACATACTAAACGACCCTTTCAGGCAAAATGATCTCATTGTTCCTCTACATTTCTAGTTTATAAAATATTAAAAATAATTCAATTTAGAAATGTAAATCTTCAAATATTCAAAAAATAATGCAGGCTGCTCTCAATAACAAGGCAGCAGAAACAATCAGAGTTCAAGCTCGATTTTCATCATCTTATAGGTTGAATTAGACTTTGACTTCTCATATGAACTATAGATATATGAGTCTAGTTACAAATCCAACTGAAATCATGCAATTATGAAGCTTTATAACTCATTTTATAGTCAAAACAGTGCAACTAGGTCCAGTGAACCGTAGGACAAATTTTCCCTATTTTGGGAAGACAACTTTCCAATTTCGATTCTTAAGCATCTTTAAGCTTAATTTCCATGATAATACCTCATTCTATCATCTAATAGCTCATTCCCCATGTCACATACACAAGCATGTACATTTAAAATCATGAGACGTTCCCATACCCTTTCTAAGCCAAAATAACACTCATTTCACTCTTTTTGTACTTCCTTCTCCTTTCTCCTACTTGATTTTCCTTCTACACAAAAAAATTAAACATATATATATATATATATTCTCATCATAATGAACAAAGGTATAAGAAAAGAAGAGAGAGCTTGCACCTCAAAACACTAATCGTAATGTAACACCCTATACCTGATTTGGTGAATGAACTGAGTAAGAATATTACTATTACTCTACGATCTATATACAAATAAGATTAATATAAATTTTAGTTAAATCATTAAAGATTCCAACTTCTACTCTTTATTTTTCCAAAAAATTTTGGTAGAGTTCCCCCTAAATATTGGCAACCTCCTGTGGTCAAAGAATACAAAAATGACACTTCTAAAATCAACCATCAGTTTCCACAACTTTAATCAAATTCAAACACAAGTTTTCCCATCCTCCCGATTAAACAATCAATTTGAATATCATCTATCAAATCAACATTAAACCAATATTTCTTTTCTCGACCATATCTATACAATTTCATTATACAATTATCACAAATACAATATTTCTTCCTTAACATCAATGAGACAACAATAATGTTACGGCTAAACTTTTGCTGTGTACATATCGAAATAAAACATAATAATACAACTAAATTGTGTGCCATGCTCCAATTCAGCTTTTTATCTTGGCTATTGATAACCGATTCTCGAAATCCCCTGCATGTGTGTATTAATCTCCTCAACCTTCAACCTACGCGTGGGAAGAGAAACAACGCGCTAAGCTAAAAGCTTAGTGATGACTACCAAATTTATCTCTCGAATAGTACAATTAAAACATATTTATAATTTTTCAAATATAAACATATAAAATCATAAAGCATATGAAGGTTGGTAGTTTCCATCTAATGATGCATATAAGTAGCTAATGATCAAAGTCCATAATCAATATAAATATATGTCCTTTTACGATACGAATTAGCCGTACAATATTTTTCACAATTGATAAGCCACTAATTAATAACTAAACAATCTTACTAAACTTGTAATCAATTAAGTGAAGTTTATGAGAATATTATAAATTCTTATAGCAATCAATCGATTATTCTATCTTGCTTTGTACCATAATTAGAACTAAGGTGCATGTATGTACATCACATTTTGCAAACACTTATTTCTAGTGCACCTTTAACATCACACCAATTTTACAATTTCTATTTCATAATGCGCATGTGTATCTTCTTTCAATAAAATTTCATAGACTGATATCTTCTATCAATAAAATTTCATAGACTGACTACGTCTAACTTATCAAACTTAAATTAACTCATTTTCCTTGACACACACAGATATATACTCCTCATGCTCTTTAAAATTTATGACTTAATATAAAAGAGTGAAATAATTTAACCCAATATGATGCTCAATATACAGCCTCAAATAAGTTAATAACTGAACATATCATTTAACATTCAAATTTACCCCTACATATCTACTATTTTCTTTACAATGCCTATTTTTGATTAATATTGCCCTTAGTAACTACTAGTTGAAATCCTTGAACCAAATATGCAGGACGAGGACTTCAATGCTGCTAATGGATTGGATGGACCACTTGTCATGATCCTACTACTCCAATGTGAGTGGAGGGACCACTTGCCGTGTTCCTACTACTCCACTATACGTGTGTGTGTGCCGGCTAATCCATTATGTACATTATCCAACTAACCTCATGATGCTACCGCAGTATATGTGTCCCTATGGTTAGCCATTTTATCCCAGATCCTGGATTTCCCACTAGTTTACTAAGGCAAAACGAGATTTTGCCTTTAAAAACCTCAACCATAACTATGGTACTAGTGACTAAATGAATATACCAATTGTTTTTATGTATATAATCCAATCTAGTTCACACAATTGTCATCAAGAAATCATTTAAATCAAGTGATATGCATTCATTTTATCAAAACTATATAACAACACATTAACTTATTATAAGTACAACTTCTCAAGGGAATAATGTAGAACGATAGAATAAACAAAGAATAATAAGCCAGAAAGAAGCGAATTTCTTAAAATTAAAATGATTCTAGTTGTTAAGCTTCACAAACCAAACTATATAAATAATATACACTAGCTTATCAAATAATGTTTACCAAAATGAACCTTGTAGTTTGACGATTTATTATAACTAAACTTATTTGTTTCCTTTAAATTTTTGCTATATGCCTAACTAGTCAATAAGCATATAAAATCAATAAATTTTTCTATAATTCTCATTTAGATTACCCAAGGAACTTTCAAGTTCTAAGGACTTGTATATCTTTCATAATGATGTATTTCAAGTAACTCTTCATGTTATTCCATCAATAGTATAACAATTATATTTGTTAGCCAGTGATTGTGCACAATTAAGAAGTTAAATCTTTGGCTTAATGCATCTAATTTGGCAACAAGGGAGTTCATGTATCAAAAATCTAAACCATTTGTTACAAGTCAGGTTGTTATGTGTATATACTTTTAAAATTTTACATCCCAATTAGTTTCTTTTTTTTCCCAAGCCTATCAATAATACTTGTTGATCAACTAGGTTAAGTATAGGAAAAACTCAATCTTTGGGTTTATATATATATATATATATATATGACTAACATCACAAACCATGTCCATTGAATAATACAACGCTAATCCACCTACAATGAAATTCAATTAATCTGACTTGTGTAGTTTATTAGTATACTAAGGTTAAACCAATTTATTTCTTTTACCTATGAGTTGCGTGCTTGATTAATCTTTAAAGGCATTTAATAAGTTTTCCACATTTCTCATTTAAGTCATACAAAGTACTATCCACATCCAAACACATATATATGTATTCCATACTATTACAAGGTAGTCCTAAATTTTGATAACTGCACTTCAACCATGACCAATGGCTAATTAAATTAAACATATAAGAAATTAAATTCCATCTTAATACGTCATTCATTAATTTCAGGTATACTCATAGTAATACTTACCAACTTATTTACAAACTCATAATGATTGATTTAAAATTTCCATTTGGTTCTTTACAAGCTTTAGCATCTTAAATGGTATTTCACATCGCCAAAAGCATATTATTGACAATTGACTAGTTCCTTAACCACAAAATATTTCTATTTTTGATTTTATCGCCAAAAGCATATTTTTGCCTGTAGTTTAAGGAAAATGTCACTTACATATTAAAATTCAACCTAAATATATTTTATTACAACTTAATTGCTACTAAATTTTATAGTAAAAATTTCAGTTAGCTAAAAGTGTGATTTTATCTAATGTTTCCATACCTGTTTCTTTCATTATTAAATAATATACTAATTAAATGTGCAAATTAATCCATTATTCCAATAATCAAATTAGCAAAATAGTAACACTACTTGGTAAGGAAAAGCTAAACCATGGAAAAATAAGCAAAGAACCAATCTAACTATCAATTTGTTCAACTATATTGAATTAACAACATCTACACATCACTATTATCCCAAAACTGCGTATAATCTCATTAACACACTTAAACAATTCGTTAAATGCATCTACTTAATTTTCTTTATATTCAACAAAATAAGTAATTTAAAACAATAACATCAAATATTCATTTATTATTATATTTTTGTTTCTTTTTCCTCAATTTAATATTCTGCAACTAGCTCAATTTATAAAGGAAATGGGAGATAAATTTGATTGTCACGTACCGGTAAAGATGGAATTTTTCGCATTTTTCCTCATTTTGGTCCACAGGTATGCTCGCTAGTTCTTCATCGGAGACTCGCCAAAATGCACCAGTGTTGTCACTGTAGAGAATAGAGCCTTAAGGGCCCGCTGCCAGTGTTCACGTGCTCAGGCACCATCCTAGTTGGCCAAAAATCAAACTTGAATCGTTGGCTTCTATGACCTTCGATCTGCACATTGCCAGCGATTAAAGGTGGATAAGGGGTACCAAAGCGAGTGCTCTGTCCTTGTGGAGTCGCCGGTACTGCCTGTCTACTCAGTTGCAATTGCAAGCCACTGGAGAGAAGAAAAGAAGCTTAACAAAAAAAAATAGAGTTACCATGAAGGAGCTGCGACACCGGTGATAGAGAAGCAACAAGCTAGATCAGATAGTCACTACCGCTTGAACGGCTAGAGTGGCACAGTAGAAAGGTGGAGACTCCGGTCTTTTTCCCGATTCTCCCTACTCCCATATTTTACTCCCCTCTCTCTCCTTTTTCTCTTTCTTTTTTTATTTCTTTTTTTTGTTATATTTTATTGTTGTTTTTCTTTAATTATCATTTTTTTTCCTTTTTAAGTTTTTGGCCAACATTTACTACCCAAAAATTTCTAGGGACTCTAGAAAATTTATTACTTCCTTTTGATATTTATTATTATTATTATTATTTATTTCTTATTTATTTCTAAAATGTATTTTAGTTTAAATTATAAATTTAAAAACCTAGAAATTATACTTACTCATATCACATCCTTAATAAATCATTTTTTGTGAATCGATATCAAAAATACCATTCACATATTAAAATATTCTTAGATCACTCGAATTTTCGGACGTCACATGTAAATTCTCTCGCCTTTCAAGAATCAAGCAGAAATTTCTTTAGGGTTTACTTTGTGGGTTGTTTAGGGACTATTTATGGAGAGAAGAGTTGTATTTCTACCCTTGAATTTCAAGCCACTCCCTATTTAAATCCCTAGAATTTTCTTCAGGTTTCACAAAAACACTAGAAATCCTAAATGTCACCAATTCATTGGTCCTTTTTGTTGACTCAAAATAATTACATTTAGCCCCCTTACTTCTCTTCAATTCTTATTCTCACCCTAAAACTTACACTTTCGTATTTCTATTAAGTCCCCAATACCATATTCTCTCTCAACTATGCACATGTGAGACTTAATACAAAATGATCATGTTACCCTTCTCTTAGCAAATAATTCCCTCTAGGTTCCAACTTATAATAACATAAACTAGACAAGCACATTAGGTCATATCATTAGTTAAACACATGCATTATACATTACATAGCAAAACTCCTAGGGTATAAGTAGGGGGCCTCACAACTCTCTCCCTTAAAAGAATTTCATCATCTAAATTCGTACCTATTTTGAATAAGTGGGGATATTGTGCTTGTATTATTGACTCAGGCTCCCATATAGCTTTCAGTATGCCATGATATAGCCATAATACTTTAACTAGAGGATTTTTTTTTTGTTTCACAACTGTCTAATTTCTCTAGCCAGGATTCCCTTTGGTTTTTCATTATAGTTGTAATCAGATTGGACCTTTATATCTTGTACTGGTAGTACATAAGACTGATCATATCGATACCATTGGAGCATGGAAACATGAAAAACATCATGCAGCTTTGATAATTGTAATGAGAGAGCCAATCTATAAGCTACGGGTTTAACCTGTTCTATAATTTCATAATGGCCTATAAACCTTAGATTGAGTTTCCCTTTCTTTCCAAACCTTAATACTTTTCCCCATGGTGATACCTTTAAAAAACTTTGTCTCCGACTTGGTACTCGATATCCTTTCTTTTTAAATCTGCATATGACTTTTGGCGATCATTTGCTTGCTTTAATATTTGCTTAACAATTTGGATCTTCTCCTCGGTATCTTTGATAATATCTGGACCAATCCTTTTACTCTTAACTAATTCTATCTAACAGATGGGAGTTCTACACTATAGACAATATAACGCCTAGTAAGGTGGCATGCTAATGCTAGTTTGATAACCATTGTTGTATGCAAACTCCATTAAGGTCAAATATTTATCCCAACTCCCTGAAAAATCTAGGACACATCCTCTTAACATATCTTCTAACACCTATATAATTCTCTCAGATTGGCCAACTGTTTGTGGGTGGAATGTAGTACTGTAGTGGAGCTTCATGCCCAAAGCTCACTGTAAGCTCTTCCAGAATGTAGGAGTGAATCTTGGATCCCAATTAAAGCATTACTGACACTGGGATTGTATGCAACCAAATAATTTTATTCACATACAATTCTGTTAATTTATCCATTAAGTAATCTGATTGAATTGCTATGAAATGAGCTGTCTTAGTCAACCTATCCACAATCACCCCACGCTGTATCATATTTCCTTTGGGGTGAAGCGTAACCTAGTAATAAAATACTTAGCGATATTGTCCCATTTCCACTATAAAAATGGAATAGGATTCAACAACCCTAAAGGAAATTGGTGTTACACCTTTACTTGTTGACAAGTTAGACATTTAGAAACATACTCAATTACATCTCTCTTCATCCCCAGTCACAAATAAAACTGCTTCAAGTCTTGGTACATCTTGTTGCCACTAGGATACATGGTGAAAATGTTATATGCTTTCCACAACAAAGTTATCTTTAGCTTTTTTTCATCTTGCATGCATAGTCTATTTCAATAATATACACTACAATTATCTCATATTAAATATTTCGATGGGCCTTCTTCATGTGTTGATTGGACTATTTCCTGTAGCTTTTCATCATCTCTTTGAGCATCGAGTATTGCTTGCCTTATATTGGGTTGCGCTTTTAATTGAGCTACTAAGGTCATATCTGATGCAAATCTCCATTTACATTGTTGTAACACCAAGGTTGCCACCATTTTTCAACTCAACACATTAGCTAAAATGTTTGTTTTGCCCAGATGATAATGAACTATACAACCATAGTCCTTGAATAATTTGAACCATCTACATTGTCTCAGATTGAGGTCTCTTTATGTAAGCAAGTATTTGAGACTTTAACTACAAGAAAATTGCAGAATAGTGAAAAAATTTAGAGAGTACAAGAAAAATCGTTGCTAAATCACTGATATAGCGACAGAATTGCAACGACAAATGAATTTTGTCACAAATGTTGGTCGGGATGCAAATGAACATATATTTTGCAACAATTTAGCGAGAATATCAATAATTTATTGCTACTATTGGCGCCTAAATTTTGGCACAAACTTTAGCAATAATTTAGCGAGGATAAATCCCTCGCTGACATTTAGCGAGGACTTAATCCTCGCTAATTTAGCGAGAAAAAAATCCTCTCTAATTTAGCGAGGAAATTGAATAAGATAGATGAGCATTTAGCGAGGACAAAAATCCTTGCTAATTTAGCGAGGAACAAAATCCTCGCTAATTTAGTGAGGACAAATCCCTCGCTAACATTTAAATAAGATGTACATGATAGATGAAGCATTTAGCGAGGACAAAAATCCTCGCTAATTTAGTGAGGACAAATCCCTCGCTAACGTTTAAATAAGATGCATATGATAGATGAAGCATTTAGCAAGGACAAAAATCCTCGCTAATTTAGCGATGACAAATCCCTCACTAACGTTTAAATAAGATGCATATGATAGATAAAGCATTTAGCGAGAACAAAAATCCTCGCTAATTTAGCGAGGAAACAAATTTTCGCTAATTTAGCGAGGACAAATCCCTCGCTAACGTTTAAATAAGATGCATATGATAGATGAAGCATTTAGCGAGAACAAAAATCCTCGCTAATTTAGCGAGGAAACAAATCCTCGCTAATTTAGCGATGACAAATCCCTCGCTAACATTTAAATAAGATGCATATGATAGATGAAGCATTTAGCGAGGACATATCCCTCGCTAATTTAGCTTGGAATGTAGTCCTCGCCAATTTAGCGAGGATATATCCCTCGCTAATTTAGCTTGGAATGTAGTCCTCACCAATTTAGCAAAGACATATTCCTCACTAGTCCCTCGCTGATACTTAATTCATGATGTATTAGCTTGGACTATTGTCCTCACCAATTTAGCTAGGAAATGTCCCTCGCTGAAATTTAGCTACAAATGAAGTCCTTGCTAATTTAATGAAGCATCTAGCGAGGAAAATTTCCATGCTAATTTTAGCTAGGTAATTAACCCTAGATATGGTCCTCGCCAATCTCCTAAATTTTTTTTTCTATATGAGCGAGATCAAAAATTTGGGCAGGACAAACCCCGCGCAACTCTAAAAAAATTCTTTATTGTTGCTTCTTTAGGCACATTTATATTTTTTTTTGGCTATTTTGATTTTTGAAGTTCGCTTGGGAGATGGAACTACTCGGCGTGGTCAAGTCTTAGAAGTTGATGGGGAGAAAGCTGTTGTGCAGGTCTGTTATTTGCTAAGCTTGTGTGTGTTTTACTTGTATATGAAAGAATTTGGCATCCATCACATATTTGTGCTCATTGTGTTTTGTCCCTTTGCTTACCCTTTTTTTTCTTTATCAATAGGGAAAACCCCAGAAGCACCGGACATGCTTCTTCGTTCCCTATATAAAAATCATTTAGTTAGTTAACTATGATTTGAATTATTACGGCAACTTTGATATTTACTTTTCTCACTTGCAAATTTCAATTGTTTGAGTGTTATTTGCACCTAATCATGGGCTTCTCTAAGAAGTTAGCTTAGTTGAGTGTTGTCTGAGCAAGGTGCAGAAAGAAAATCTGGAAGATGGGATCCACTAGATGGCATCTATTTGCTTTTGCTTTTTGTCTGTTAATTCCATCTCAAATTTCTATTCACGGTCTTTTAACCAGCAGTAACTTAGCCTGGAAAATGGTTGGTTGCTTACCTACTCATTGCATTTTACAGCTCTCTGTGCTTCAATTAGCCTAGCCTTTTGTTGGAAAGAGGACAGAGAATGGCTGAGGGTGGGGGGTTACTTCATTTGATATTTGAGCATCGAGATTAAGTTCTGTGCCTTTCATGTAGAATAATTCCATCCCTTCTGTGTTTTAGGTGCACAAATGTATGCGTTATGTAGAGTCAAAAGCCACTATTTTTGCTTCAATTAGAAACAAGCGCGGACTTTAATATTCATTTTTCTTTTTTGCGCAAAAGATCTCAAATTTTCGGTGAAATGAGTTTTTATTTTTTCCATTTATCGTCCTCATCCCAATGTAAAGATGAAATTTTGACAAACTTTTTGGACTTTATAGAGAGGTCAGGCTTATATCCTAATTGTCCCTTCGTTTTTAAATGAAGTCTTCTACTAATTCACAGCCAAGATTTTCCATCTACTATGAACATATTGAGGTTTATCATTTTCTTCGATTTGACATAATGACTCTTGACCATTCTCTATTATGTTCTGTTCTTTGTCTGCAGGTTTTTAAAGGAACATCTGGTATTGACAACAAATTTACAACTGTGCAGTTCACATGAGAGGTATAAAGTTCATTCATGGTTCTCTCGGTAGCTATGTGATTGTAACAAATGTGAGCAGTGATTCCATTTGTTGATTGAGGTTGGCCTTGACAGTTTGGTAGTTGTTTGATTGAAGTAAGGAGGAATAAAATATATTTTATTACTTGTTTCCTGATTGCCCATTCCTGAATAGATTATAGATGAATTCTATTTGTTCCTTATGGTAACTAATAGCATTGTATACACCCACTCGCATCTATACAGTTGTAAGAATATCTGTGAAGTGTGAACACTATGTAAATTGTCTTAAATCTTTTGGGCTGGTTGCTGCTAAATTTTTAAGATGTTATCTCAGGATACTTGCTAACTCGAAGCCTTGTCTAAAGTGCAAGCGACCAATTGAGAAAAACCAAGGGTGTATGCACATGACATGCACAGCACCCTGTAAATTTGAGTTTTGCTGGCAAGTATTGTGTTTTGATTGGATACTTATTTTGGTCAATGTTTCTCTTTCCTATCATTGAACACATTAGTTGTTGAATATCAATTTGTAAATGCAGGTTGTGCCTTGGTGCTTGGTCAGATCATGGTGAGAAGACAGACGATTTTTATGCTTGTAAACGGTATGAGGCATCTAAGCAACAAGGAGCAGTAAGAGCATTGAAATTTTTTCATTCGTGAATATCCGCTTATTTTTCTTCCTATTCTGTGAGTAATGGTGGAAAAGGGCGCTACTGGTCTTCTCATGTCACTTGCAAAATTGATATTATTGCTTGCAGTATGATGAAGCTGAGAGGAGGCGAGAAATGGCAAAATATTCTTTGGAGAGATACACTCATTATTATGAATGATGGGCAAGCAATCAATCGGTATATACTATTAACTTTGTTCTCTTTCTTTCTCTGCTTTATAACATTCATGATTGTTTTCCTTGGTTTCATCTTATTATTTTGTTTAATTGTTTACCTAATACATAATACCTAATTTCTTTTATAATATACCTAATTATAATTCTAAATAGCATTAAAAGAAATTAAAAGGAAATAAACCCAAAATATTTCACACTTTTTAGGCTGCTGGAGGTTACATTTTCAATTGTTTTTTCAGGGAATGTCGAATGTGTATTATTAGTCCACTTCATTGACAAGGAAATGTATAGCCAAATAAATAATATTAATATTTTATTCTATATTTCATTTTCAATTGTTTTTTCAGGGAATGTCGAATGTGTATTACAGTTTTATTAATATTTCATTCTATATCAACTATAAATAGTATAATAGCATTTTTATTTTAATAAATAATATTTATTCTATTTGATTTTATAATATAAAGTGCATATATATTTTTGTTTGATAAAATATGTTTCCTTTTTGTACATTAAATTAATGTTTATTTAATCAACTGTGTTTAATTAAAGTTTATTTTCTACGTTAAATTAATTTACTTTTTCTTTTTCTGGGTTTGGTCAAGTTGTTTTTTTTTGTATTAAGTTATGCAAACAATTGTCAGATGTTCAAGATCAACAATTGAAAGATTAAGTTCTAATAATGACATTGGGTGGAGTTCTTGCTTATCTGCAATCAATCGCTACACAACTATATGAACTAAAAGTAGCTGGCATTATTTAAACTTTTTATTACTTTTAATTGTTACTGTTATATATGGATGTATTGTTTTGGATATATTATTAACAATGCTAATACTTGTAAATAACAATTTATTCATTAATATATATATTTTTTATTAAATGTTGAGTGAATATAAATTTATTATTTTTTAGTTTTTTATTTATTATCTAAATAATAAAATTTTCGTATTAAATTAAGAAAATAAAAAATTTCATATCAACATTCAGTGAGGATAAATTTCATGCTAAATTTAGCAAGAATAATATTTGTCATAAAATGCATGTTAAAATTTAGAGACAATTTAGTGAGGACTAAATCCTCACAAAACTTAGCGAGGAATTTAATCCTCGCTAAATTTAGCGAGGACTTTGATCCTCGCTAACCTCGCAAAAGTTAGTGAGGAATAAATCCTCGTAAAAATTCGTCCTCGCTAAATTCAGCGAGGATGACTTTTGTAACAAAATTTTTGTCCTCGCTAAATCCTCGCTAAACTGATTTAGCGACGAAAAATCATCATTTTGCGTTTTTCTTGTAGTGTTTTATGATCTGTGTAGATCCTACATCTCTCTCCGTACAAATAATAGTGCCATATTTTTAAAGCAAAAATCACTATTGTTAATTGATGCGACCTCAGTAAGTGTACTAAATCGGCAAGTAATATGCTCAATTTAGACCCACAAATATTGTACCCAAGGGATTGTAGATGCAAGTAATGAAAATCAGGTACATATTAAAGAATTCCATCTAGGCATAGCATAATGTAGCACCCTTATCCTTTAACCAATACATATCACTTTATCTTTCTCATTATGCAAGTTTAACAGTGTAACTTAAATATAAACCAACTATATAGAGAACATACATTCAAACTTAATACATAAGAGTGCTATACTATTAAAACTTTTCAATATACATTAAAGTCTCTCTACAAAATACAACAACTGATTAACATACTTACATACAATATCTCTAATACCACAAAATCTTTATTATATACAAAGAGCCCAAAATAAAAGTCTATAATAGTCTCTCTCGATGACTTGAGTTGGTCATTCTGCAGCAGATATCACCTCAAAAACCTACATGGATGAAACACCTGTGCTAAGCTATAAAGCTTAGTGGGGAACTAAAATCATGATAAACGACCACGCACAGTGATCATCAACAATGAACACATCATGCCCCAATTATAACAATAATTTATTTCAATAAATGAATAAAATTCAACATTCATATCAACATATTAAAATCATAAAATTTAATAGTAACATTGTAACACCTATAACATACTTAACACTGTTTCGGTACCCCCGCAAGCCGGATCTTTTTTTTTCAACTTCTTCTTTCAACTTAAAGCATATGATTAATTATCTTAATTATCAATCGCCGATGACCTATAACTGTCAAATTTACTATGCATTTAATAAAATTTTGGCAATATAACGGCTATAAATTGCTCTAACCCCCTGAAAAGCAAACAATACTTACAGCCTCTCAGAGGCACAACACTCACTTATATATATCATATCAAGCATTTATATACCCAAACCATTCAACTAGATCAATCACACATATTTCAATTCGCCCACTAAGTCTCATATACGTCCACAGGTAATGACATATTACAGTCCAAAATATCAATTCCAAAGATATTACATCATACAACACCATAAGTAACATGTTCATATATATACATGCCACAATAGACCAAAATTCTACTTTAGTCAAAGAAGTCCTTCAAGGAATATTCCTGCTCCCACTCCTGCGTACCTGCACGCAGTCATAACTACGCGCTGAGTATTGACATGCCCAGTGGTGACTAACAATCTAAATATTTTCTATACTCAACTCAAAATAGTGCAATTATGCAACAATTCTTCATATTAATTTATCAAGAAAAGTCAATAACATAATTTTTTCCTCTTTAATTAACATTTTTAAACCGCTATAACACTTTTATTCTTTAAATGCTTATTTCTTATCAAATTGCTCATTTAATTCAAACTTTTACCTTTTTTTTCAATTTAGTCCCTTTTTCTTTTTAATTTACAAATTTAGCCTTTTATGTTTCTTTTTAACATCTAAATTATTAATTAAGGTACTTAACTTTAATTTTGTACTTAGTTAAACATTTTTAAGCAAAATTTCATTTTAGTCCTTATTGACCATAAAACTTCATTTTAATACGTTTTAGCCATTAATTGATTGTCTTATTCTTAATTAAGCAATTCTCAATTAATTTACTTAGCTTTTACTCTTTTGGAAAAAATTACAATTTTGCCCCTAAACTTTTTTTTTCTTACAAATTAGTCCTTTTTCACTTTTAACTAACATTTTTCACTTCTTTTTCACATTTTCTCATATTATTTTCATTATACCCCTAGTTTTGGACCCAATAGAAAACTCCAAATCGGATACATGGGACGTGAACCCCGCAGGGCCACAACAGAGATGGAGAAATGACCCTCAGAGGGCCAATTCTCACAAAACAAAGAATAGAGATAGAGACGCTATGGTGATCAAGGATCCAATCCATAGCTTAGCAAGTCGCTATGACTTTCACCGCGGTACAAAGGTGTCCCTATGGCCAGCAAATTATATCCTGAGCTACTTTTTACTGCCTAATTATTTCTAAGGGCATTATTGTATATACTTTTACTTATACATATTACGCAATTTATTTCAAAAATACCTTAATATTGCATATAAATTTCTTAAAATTTTTATATGCACACTTTTCATCTTTATTTCAATTATTTTCTCATTTTATTGAATTATAACCCTATAATTCAATAATTTTCATTAAACATATTCAATGTTATAATTCTCATTTATTCATACTAAGTCCATAAATTTCATAAAAATTTATTTACCCATTATTTCACATGTACTACTCAAATTTACCCAAATTATGCACTATATCTCTATAAGGCATTAATTTCATTAAATACATATACCATTAATAAGCTTTAAAAATTTCCAATAAGTTCCATAATTCTTGTAAAAATTCATGGATGCTCAAAATGACAATTATAATTAATTTAGGCTACTAATTAATATTTTCATGCAAAAATCACCATTATTCCCTTAGAGAGAATTTCGGCCATCATGCTACCATCAACATAAAAATTATTTTTCTTTATTCTAATCATATACATAACATCAATTATGTCTTAATTCCATTTTTCCTAGGTCAATTTCATAAATTAGGCAACTTAGTAATTTTTTTTCCTAAATACATAAAGGAAATAAATTCAATAAAATAGGAAATATTCAAATTTATTAGCCACATGCCCAATTAACTTGCTCAAAGGTGCCTAGACTTCCTTTCCTTTGCCTTTGTTCCTTGAAATAGTTTTTTTCCTTCCACACCTAAAATGACCAGCCAATAAACCTTATATTTCTTTATTTTATTGTTCTCAAATGCAAAATCTAAGCTCATATTCATTATCTAGACCTCAAAATCTATGAAAAAACATCAAAGAAATAATTTAAACCTATAGATTTCTCAAACTAAATCTTACCCCTTTTTTTTCTCCAATTGATTTCTTGCCTTCCTTTGCCCAAATCAAATAATAAAGGCTATTTTGGAGATCTGGATAGGTAGGAATACAACTCTTAAGTTAGGATTTAAGGGAGATTTAAAGTGGTTATGAGGCAAGAAAGAGAGAGAGAAAGGCGATGTTAAATTCGGCCAAGGAGAGAGAGGAAGAAGATGAGCACATTTATGAAAGTTTCTCCAGACATTTGGCTCCTTTTATACCCCTCTTTGGGCCCAAATTAGGCCTTGTTCATGGGCTTAGCCCAATAAATTTCTTAAGGCCCATTTTAGGCCTTTTTAAATCCCACTGAAATTTCTCTCTCTTCCTCAATTCAAAACCTCTAAAAATTGATTCTATAATTCTTATCACATAAAAAATAGCTATTACATAAATTTTTGGCTCAATCGGAATCCGTTATCGATTCGATTCAAACTTATCGGTTCAATTCGACAATTGCTTGTATCACCGAAAAATTCCATTTTTATCACTAAAATATTCTACATAAAAATTCATGTAGGCATGCAAAATTTGGAAATTTTTGAAGTTCTTTTACTATTTGTAATTATTTACGTAAAACTAAGTCACCTTCCCTATCGGAGAAATTGACTCACTACCTTTTTTGTATTTTTGACCTTTGGAGGCCCATTTAACCTCAATTTCACTTCAAATTTCAACCCCGAACTCCCCATGACTAATACTTTCCAATGGTACCATAAAATATTTTAGACTTTTGGGTGTCCTTTCGGGCCCGAAAAGTACTATTCACCATCGGGAAGTACTATTCACGGCTGACCCGATGTTGAGGCCATTACAATTCTCCCCTACTTAAAATAAATTTCATCCTCGAAATTTACCTGAACTAAAGAGTAGAGGGTACTGCTGTCTCATGGTCGACATAGGTTCCCATGTAGCTTCCTCTACATTGTGGTGATGCCACAGGACCTTTACCGATGGTATCTTTTTATTCCTGAGTTACCGGACTTCTCTAGCTAAAATCTTCATTGGTCCTTCTTCATAGCTCATGTCAGACTGAACTTGTATCTCTTCTTGTGCTATCACATGGCTCGGATCAGACCTGTATCTTTGGAGCATCGACACATGGAAGACATCATGTATCTTCTCCAAAGCAGATGGCAATTTCAACCTGTAGGCCACGGGACCCACTCTTTTAAGTATCTCATAGGGACCTATAAACCTAGGGCTCAACTTGCCCTTTTTGCAAAACCTCAGAACTTTCTTCCACGGAGATACTTTCAGAAAAACTTTGTCTCTGACTTGAAACTTAATATCCTTTCTCTTCAAATCTGCATAAGATTTCTGACGGTCCATTGCTTCCTTCAAGCGACTTTTGATAATCTGAACTTTCTCTTTAGAATCATGAACCAAATCTGTACCCAATAGCTTTTTCTCATTTAGTTTTGTCCAGCATAACAGAGTTCTGCATTTCGTACCGTATAATGCTTCAAAAGGCACAATTTTTAAACTGGACTGGTAACTAATGTTGTAAGCAAACTTAGCCAAAGGCAAATGCTTTTTTCAATTGGTGCCAAAATCAAGAACACAGCATCGAAGGATATCCTCTAATATCTGAATCACCCGCTCTGACTGACCATTAGTCTGAGGGTCAAAAGTTGTGCTGAGGTGAAGTTTGGTACCCAGAGCATCCTGAAAACTCTTCTAGAAATGAGATGTAAACCTAGGATCCCTGTCAGAAATAATTGACAAAGGCACTCCATGTAATCTGACCACTTCACCGATATAAATTTCTGCCTACTTGCTCAAGGAATAATCCATCCGCACTGGCAAGAAATGAGCTGATTTAGTGAGTCGGTCAACAATTACCCAGATGGCATCATGCTTTCTCTGAGTCACAGGTAGGCCAGTCATAAAATCTATAGTCACCTGATCCTATTTCCATTTCGAAATCACAAGTGGTTGAAAAAGCCCATAAGGGACCTGGTGCTCTGCTTTCACCTGTTGACATGTCAAGCATTTTCTTACGAATTCAGTCACATCACGCTTCATACCTGGCCACCAGTAGTAGGCTTTCAAATCTTGGTACATCTTATTACTCCCAGGGTGCATAGCATAGCTACTATGGTGTGCTTCTGTCAAGATCTCTTTCTTCAAATCTTCTTGAGTTGGCACACAAAGTCTTCCTTTATAACAAAGGCTTCCATCATCATACAACGAATAATAACTTTCACTACTGTGTTGAAGCTTGTCTACAGTAGCCATTAGCCATTCATCTTCCTTCTGAGTTGCTTTCACTTTATGCATAAAGTCTGGTTTAACTCGAAGCTCAGCTACTATAGCTCCATCTGGTGCCGAGCTTAAACTGGTGTTCATTGCTCAAAGAGCTGCAAATATCACTATTAATCATTTACACTTATTAATGCTCTATACAGGTTCATTTCAAAGCACTAATATTACCTAACATAAATTTTCTGCTGAGTGCATCAACCACCACATTTGCTTTCTCTGGATGGTAGTCGATATAGCAATCATAGTCTTTAATCAACTCTAACCAGTGTCTTTGTCTAAGATTGAGTTCTTTTTGGGTAAGCAGATATTTCAAACTCTTGTGATCAGAATAAATATAACATTTCTCTCCATACAAGTAATGCCTCCATATCTTTAATGCAAAAACAATGGCTGCTAACTCTAAATCATGAGTAGGGTAGTTTTTCTCATGAGTCTTGAGTTGTTGGGACGCATAAGCTATCACCTTGATCTCTTGCATCAGAATGCAGCCTAAACCATTCCTGGAAGCATCACTATAGATCAAATAATCCTTGCCTGATTCAGGTTGAGTAAGGATTAGAGCTTCTGTTAACAAAGTCTTAAGCTTCTCAAAGCATTCCTGGCATTTGTCAGTCCATACAAATTTAACATTTTTCTGTATTAATCGAGTCAAAGGAACTGCAATGGTGGAAAAGCCCTTGATGAACTTCCTATAATACCCGACCAATCCCAGAAAACTCCAAACTTCAGTTACATTCTTAGGTGGTTTCCATTGTAGAATTGCCTCAATCTTTGAAGGATCCACTTTGATGCCCTCTGCATATGTCACATGACCCAGAAAAGATACCTCATTCAGCCAAAAAGCATGTTTGCTGAATTTAGCATACAACTGTTTCTCTCTCAGAGTCTGTAGCACAATCCTCAAGTGTTTATCATGATCTTCCACTACAAACTGATCCAAGTAGGGGTGAAAGACTCTATTCATCAGGTCCATAAAGGCCGTTGGTGCATTTGTAAGTCCAAATGGCATGACCAAGAACTCAAAGTGGCCATACTTGGTCCTAAAAGCAGTCTTGGGCACATCCGCTTCCTTAACCCCCATCTGATAATACCCCGATCTCAGATCGATTTTAGAGAAAACACCCGCTCCCTTAAGCTGGTCAAACAAGTCTTCAATGTGAGGAAGAGGGTATTTATTCTTTATAGTCACTTTGTTCAACTATCGGTAATCGATGCACAGTCGGAGAATCCCATCATTTTTCTTTACAAATAGGATAGGTGCTCCCCAAGGAGAAGTACTAGGTCTGATAAACCCCTTGTCAAGCAACTCCTGAAGCTGAATCTTTAATTCCTTTAACTCTGCAGGTGCCATTCTATATGGAGCAATGGAAATAGGAGTAGTACCTGGAGCAACCTCAATGGATAATTCTACCTCTCTATCAGGTGGTAAGCCTGGAAGCTTATCAGGGAACACATCCTGGAACTGCCTAACAGTAGGTACATCTAACACCTTTAAACTGTCTTTCTTCATCTCAACTGCATAACACAAATATGCTTCACAGCCTTTTTTGATCAACCTTTTTGCTACAGTAACGAAATCACATCAGACAGAAAGTCAGACGTCACACCCACAACCGTGATGTCATCACCTTTTTGAAGCTGTAGGGTGACTCTCTTCTTTCTGCAGTTGACAGTCGCTTGATGGGCGGATAGCCAATCCATCCCTAGAATCAAATCAAACTCGCGAAGGGCAACTCGATAAGGTTTGCCAGAAATGAATGTTCCTGGACACCGATAGGACACTGTCTATAAACCTTATTCACTACCACACTATACCCCAGAGGATTACTCACCAAGATGTCTTGGTCCAAGTAGGCCTCTTTCATCCTTTTCCCCATGCCAGTTCTGTGCTAATGTATGAGTGTGTAGAACTAGGATCAATTAGAGCGTAAACTAAATCATATAGAAAAATAAACTTACCCACAATCACATCGAGAGCTTCCTACTCTTCTCGAGCCCTGACAGTATATGTTTGTCCTCCTGATTGCCTCTGTCCTTGGGATGACTGACCAGCTGGTCTGGAAGTCAAAGTATTAGGGGCTGCTCCCCTACCACGACCTCGCGGAGCTGATGACCTAGTACCTGATGCTAGTGAGGTGTGTTAGAGAGTATGCCCTAGAGCCCATGTAATAGGGATGTTTTTCATATGTATGAAATTTAAATTCTTAATAAAAGGCATCATTCATTTATTAATGCTATGTTTGAATACATGAGTTTGTAAATCTTAAATTAATAAATGAAGTCCTAGATATTATAAACACAGTGCAAAGGCAATCATGAAGGTGTTCATGATGTGAGATATCTATCGCATACAAATGTGTTAATATCTAAATATCCCTAGTCATAGAATTAACAAGATAGGACATTGTTAATTCGGACAGACTAGCACATGTTGTGCTTCTTAAATGGTTCAAGCATTGGTTCTCATAACTGTGATTATGGATGATAATCAAAGCTAACATGTGGATGCTTGTTAGAGGAACAAGTTCATTGGAGACCTGCAAAGAGAATCTTCATATTGATATTAAATCTATGTCAGTGAGGAATCTCTTCATAGCGGTTGTGCAAGTATCCTTAGACTTGAGATCACCAAAGTTATCTTAAGTAGCAAGTGGTATACTTTGACTCCATAACTGATTAATTCCAATTGGGAGTGAACATAGTTAGGAGATTGGGTATATCATGACCTACTTGAAGATAGTTGAGTGATTGACAAAGGATTCACCATCCCAGATTTAACAAGGGAAGTTATCTCACATGATTCTATAATTGCCTTGTTCAGAGAATCTCTGGCCAGAGTAATATGCCGAGATGGATGGAGATCCATGAAGGGCATTTTAGGAACAATGGTTAAATTAATAGAACATATATAATTAGATTTATATGAGTTGACAGAAATCCATACTCAGAATCTAATTGAGATAAGAGTGGTGAAAGGAGTAATTGCACGGTAACTGTTTCTATGGAAGGGTACAGTCAAACCACATGACTTTCCTGACATTTGGGTAGTCATGATACCTAGCTAGAGGCCAATCATGACTTGTATAATGATGTATCAAAATATCAATAGAGATTGATAAAATGATTTAAAGGAGTTTAAATCATGTGAGTTTTGAATAGAACTCACAATTACATATTATACTGCCAACATGGACAGGAACCCAATAGGCCACACACATATAGAGAAAAAGGGTAAATGGTAAACTGACAAGGATAATAATATTTGATATTATTATGAAGGTAGAGAAGAGAATATGATAATAATTAATTAAAGAGTTTAATTAATTATGATCAAATAAAATTGTCCGCGGAACTTTTGAGAAATGTTCTGTAAATTGAACCTAAATGAAATAATGTATTTCATGATTAATTATTATTGTCTTATAAGTGTTATAAGACTACTATAAGTGTTATAGGACTTATATAATAATTAATAGGACCATTGGAGAAATTATAAAGGGCCAAAGGAATGAAGAAGTTGGAGGAAGCCCTCCAAAAGAGGGCTACACGCCAACTCCATACAGAAGGGCTTAGAGGGCTTTTTCTTGGACCAAATTAATTTATATATATTACATAAGTGTTATGGAACTCACATATTTAATTTGGTTGGATTTGGAATCCATTTGGGTATTTAAATCCAATTAGATGCACAAAGGGCCTAGTTTGTGGATTTTGTGCATGGTCTTTTATGAAAAGATTTAATTTGGATTTAATTAAGCCCAAATGATTATAATTAATTCCAGAGGACCAATTATTAATTCTCCAGCAATTTTAAAGAGCCCAATCTCATTAAGGAGTTGGAATTTTAACCTAACTATAAAAGGCCAACTAATGAGAATTAGGGTTAAGTGATTAAAATAAAAGGAAAGTCTTTTTCTCTTAATTCTCTCTCCCTTTTGTGCCACTTCCATTGCTAGCCTCTTGGATTTCGGCCAGCCCTAGTTGAACACCAATTTATTGGTTTAATTTACCCCTCTCTAGTGTGGATTACTCATTGGAGGTGTTCGATTTTGGACACTGTGGTTTGCGACAACTCGGTGCGAAGTAAAATCAACTGTTCCACAAAAATCAAAGGTGATTTTTTTTATTCTCATATAGTTATATTGTGTATTCATGGCAAGATCATAACTAATGGTTAAAAATTTTAAAATTTCGCTCATGTATGTGATGCATGTAACCGTTAAAATCCAACATGGTATCAGAGCCAGGTTTTGCCATGGATATACAATTCTATATTTTTCTGCGGAATAAGTTTTGTTTTGTTTTGAGTTATTTATTTCATGAACTTTAAAATATTAGATTTGATTGTTCATGAATGATAAATATTGATTTCTGGTTGTATGTGTGATCAAATAAATTTGGTGGAAACAAAAACGAAATTTTTGAAGCATTGTGATTTGGGTTTGGCGTGAAACCCATTAGGGTTTGGCATGAAACCCTAGGTAATGTAGGGCTGTTCTAATTTAATTTCTTATGGATCCATTTAAAAATCATTTAGATGATATTTTATGTGTTTAATATGTGATATTAAGCCGTAGGATCGAACGAAATTAAAATCGAACAAGTTTTGCATGAAAACTAGTTTTGTTGAAAAGTTCGATAAATTGGTGTTCTACATGTGTTCATGGTTAGAATGACTTTTTATCTTCTAAATTTGATATATATGATATATTAAAGTGTTTTTAATTAATTGGATTAATTAAATTGGGCCTGAAATTAATTTGATTAATTTTAATTCATTAAAACCACTTAATGGGCTTAATTATGTTTACGGACTTGGTTTAAATTAGTGAATGACTTGGTGGGCCCAAGGAGCTGACTTAAATTAACTATTATAAACATTAATTAAGTTTATTATTGGGTTTTAAGGGCTGGAGTGGGCTTGGCTCATTCCAAAAGGCCCAAATGGTCCAAATGACACAAAACTAGTTTGTGTGTGAACACACTTAGGATTTTTGTTCTGTGGGTTTCGGCCTACACTTGTTTTAAGCCCAAAATTGATTCTTTTAATTATTTAATATGATTAATTAATTAAATAATCTATTTATAATTAATTAATAATCAATTGGATTAATTATTAAGACAAGAACACATGCATGCAAAAAGGTTTCCTAAAATGAAAGTTTCCAAAATGGAAAAAGTTTCCTAATTTGATGACATCATTAAATAACTCAAAATATAGTTTCAAAGGTTGAAACAAAGTTAGTAATCCATTTATTTATGCATTAGAGAGGCATATAAGGGTGAATGATTGGCATGATGGTTAGTTATGGACAAAGCCCAATGTGATTGGGCATAATGCATGTTTTGGCCCAATGAGGACTTTCATGTCCCAGCCACTTGTTTTTGGTTTGTATTTTTTTTTCAAGAGATGGAGACCATTTTCAAGGAGCAAAATGGGCCGGATGGAGATCCAACAAGCTTGAAGATAACGTAATTATTTTTCTTGTTTGAATCATGCATACTACCTAGGTGTGACCTTTTGATTTCCCTCTTGGCTCGGGGAAATCAATGTAGTGAAGTCCATAACTATACCATATTTGTATGCTTATATTTATGTGATAGATATAGGATGCATACCAATGTATGCCAACCATGTATGATGAGACTTAATTAACTAAAACCCTCAAACAAATACTAAGGTATATAAGCCTTCCATTAATTTGAGGAGAAGCAGAGTTCTTTATAGTGTGGGTTGTTGACCACAGTCAAGCTCACATTATATCGAATATGTTCAAATCTAATTAAATGGGTCATCTTAGCTAGCCCATTAGTTTGTTGACCACAGTCAAGGCTAATGGTTCTAGAGGCAAGATTAGGAAATGCATATATGATATGCATGCATCAAGAGTTGATAACCTAATGATCCAATAGTTGTGTAAAGACACAATTGGTATAGAGATACGTACCTTTAAAGGGTATGGAATTTGGCTTGTTGACCACAGTCAAGGTCAAATTACATATCAAGGATTGGATATTGGCCCACTAAGAAAACCATCGGGATTTCTCGGATTATATAGTGAGGGCTATTAATTTGCAATAAAATAGTGGGAGTAAATGAATTAATTAAAGACCTTATTAATGCATACATATATATGAACATACTCTCATATCTTTTCTTTTTCACATCTATGTCATCATCATGAGCACATCAAATATACGATCAATCTTGGATAACAAACTGGTTGGCAGCAACTATTCTGACTGGATCAAACAAGTGAGAATTGTTCTCAGAGCTGAAAAGATCCATTATGTCTTGGATAAAGATCCACCACCACTTCCATCAGATGATGCCATTGATGAGATCAAAGGTATTTATCGAAAATACAAGGAGGATAGTGAAGCAGCAAGCATGTCTGATGCTGGGTGCTATGTTCTCAGAGCTTCATAAGCAATATGAGATAATGGATGGTGGGGTTTCCAAGAAGAAGGTTGCCAAGAAAGAGAATCCCAAAGGAACTTGCTTCCATTGTGAAAAAGATGGTCATTGGAAGCGTAACTACAAGGCCTATCTATATTCTCTCAAGGAGGAGAAGCATGCTGATGCTTCTAGCTCAAGTATTCATATGATTGAAATTAATACTTATTCTATTGCTTCAAAACAATCTTGGGTATTAGATACCAGATGTGGATCACATTTGTGTAATGATCTACATGGGCTTAGAAGCTTTAGAAGAGTTGGAAAGGCAGAGATATGTTTGCAGTCAGCTACTGGACATAACATCTCTACAACAGTTGTGGGGACTTACTATTTGCCTCTTCCTAGTGGATTAGTACTGGAATTAGATAATTGTTATTATGTTCCAGCTTTATCCAAAAGTATTATTTCTTTCAGTCGTTTGATGAACGATTATGATATTTCTTTAAAGGACAAATGTTGTTACATTTTTAAGAACAATATGTTTTATGCAAAAGCTATCATTGAGAATGGTATATTTGTTCTTGATTTAATTAAAGAAGTACATAATGTGAATACCAAGAGAATGAAACATGATAATCTGAATACCTCATACTTATGGCATTGTCGTTTAGGCCATATAAATGAAAAACGCATGACCAAGTTACACAAGTCAGGTGATTTGGGATCATTTGATTATGAATCATTTGATACATATGAATCTTGTTTATTGGAAAAAATGACAAAAGCTCCCTTTATTGGTAAAGGAGAACGAGCTAAAATGGTTTTGGACTTAACACTTTCAGATGTATGTGGTCCAATGACTACACATGCCAGAGGAGGTTACTCCTACTTCATTACTTTCATAGATGATTATTCCAGGTTTGGATACATCTATCTAATGAAATATAAGTCTGAAGCATTTGAAAAGTTCAAAGAGTTCAGAAATGAAGTAGAGAAACAACTTGGCAAAAGTATTAAAACACTTAGATCAGATCGAGGTGGAGAATACTTAAGTCAAGAGTTTCAGGATTATCTTAGAGATAATGGGATTTTATCTCAATGGACTCCTCCATATACACCACAACACAATGGTGTATCTGAAAGGAGAAATCGAACACTATTAGATATGGTTCGATCAATGATGAGCCGAGCGGACTTGCCTAAGTCTTTTTGGGGATATGCACTAGAAACTACTGTTTATGTGTTAAACAGAGTTCCTAGTAAATTGGTTGATGTTACTCCATATGAGATGTGGAATAACAAGAAACCCACACTTTCTCATATGAAAGTATGGGGCTGTCCTGCTTATGTGAAGAGGACAATGTCAGACAAACTGGATATTAAGTCTGACAAATGTTTATTTGTGGGATATCCAAAAGAAACGTTTGGATATTATTTCTATCATCCTTTGGAACAAAAGGTGTTTGTTTCAAGGCATGCTGTCTTCTTGGAAAGAGAATTTCTCTTACGAGAGGACAGTAGGAGTAAAATTGAGCTTGGTGAAGTTCAAGACCCACAAATAGAAGATGATCAACCGATTGAACCCGAAACTGAATTTCAAAATGATGAGATTACAGTTGAACCTGATTATACACAAAATCCTAGAAGATCTACTAGGATGCGTTCTATCCCTGTGAGATATGGATTTCACGTTGATTCGAATAGAGGCATAACTGTAGTGAAGGACAATGATCCTACAAGCTATCAAGAAGTTTTGAACAGTTCAGAACGTGATTTATGGCTTAAGGCTATGCAGTCCAAAATGGACTCCATGTATGAGAATAAAGTATGGACTTTAACTCAACCACCTGAAGGGATAAAACCCATAGGGTGCAAATGGGTCTTCAAAAAGAAGACTGACATGGAAGGTAATATAGTTACCTATAAAGCTCGCTTAGTAGCAAAAGGTTATCGTCAAAAAGAAGGTATTGACTATGACAAAACTTTTTCTCCTATAGCGATGCTTAAGTCTATAAGAATACTTTTAGCCATTGCAGCTCATTATGATTATGAGATTTGGCAAATGGATGTGAAGACAGCTTTCCTTAATGGAAATCTTTCTAAGGATGTGTATATGACACAACCAGAAAGATTCACATCAGGAAATGGCGAAAAGGTATACAAGCTTCAAAGATCCATTTATGGATTGAAGCAAGCCTCTAGGAGCTGGAACATACGATTCAATGAGACAATCAAAGAGTTTGGTTTCTCACAGAATGAAGATGAACCTTGTGTGTATAAAAGGGTTAATGGGAGTGCAATTGTCTTCCTAGTTCTATATGTAGATGACATATTGATCATGGGAAATGACATTTCTCTTCTCCAATCTGTTAAAATATGGTTATCCAAGCAATTCTCCATGAAAGACCTTGGAGAAGCATCCTATATTCTAGGAATAAGGATCTATAGAGATAGATCAAATAGGTTGCTAGGTCTTTCTCAGAGTACATATATAGATAAAGTATTGAAGAGGTTCAATATGGATCTCTCTAAGAAAGGATTTATACCTATGGTGCATGGGAAACACCTTTCTAAGTCTATGTGTCTGTAGACACTAAAGGATAGAGAGAGCATGAATAGAATACCATATGCATCTGCAATTGGTTCTATCATGTATGCTATGTTATGTACACGTCCAGATGTAGCACTTGCTTTGAGTGTCACAAGCAGATTCCAATCCAATTTTGGAGAGGAATATTGGGCAGCTGTCAAGAATATTCTTAAGTACTTGAGAAGGACTAAGGATATATTCTTGGTATATGGAGAGGGCAGTTTGGAAGTAAACGGGTATACAAATGCCAGCTTCCAATATGACAAAGATGATTGTAAATCACAATCTGGTTATTTGTTCATAATGGGAGGAGGAGCAGTTAGTTGGAAAAGTTCCAAACAAGAAACAACTGTTGATTCCACGACGGAAGCTGAGTACATTACTGCTTTAGAAGCAGCCAAAGAAGTAGTCAGGATCAAAAAGTTCATAACCGAACTAGGAGTGGTGCCTAGCATTGTTGATCCGATTCCTTTATATTGTGACAACAATGGAGCCATTGCACAAGAAAAGGAACCACGGTCTCATCAGCGATCCAAACATGTTCTCAGAATCTACCATCTCATAAGGAAAATAGTAGCTAGAAATGATGTGAAAATAGAAAGGGTTCCCACAGATGACAATGTGGCGAATCCCCTCACTAAAGCACTTTCCCAGATAAAGCATGATCACCATATAAATAGCATGGGTCTGAGACATATGAGTGATTGGCTCTAGTGCAAGTGGGAGATTGTTAGAGAGTATGCCCTAGAGCCCATGTAATAGGGATGTTTTTCATATGTATGAAATTTATATTCTTAATAAAAGGCATCATTCATTTATTAATGCTATGTTTGAATACATGAGTTTGTAAATCTTAAATTAATAAATGAAGTCCTAGATATTATAAACACAGTGAAAAGGCAATCATAAAGGTGTTCATGATGTGAGATGTCTATCTCATGCAAATGTGTTAATATCTCAATATCCCTAGTCATAGAATTAACAAGATAGGACATTGTTAATTCGGACAGACTAGCACATGTTGTGCTTCTTGAATGGTTCAAGCAGTGGTTCTCATAACTGTGATTACGGATGATAATCAAAGCTAACATGTGGATGCTTGTTAAAGGAACAAGTTCATTGGAGACCTGCAAAGAGAATCTTCATATGGATATTAAATCTATGTCAGTGAGGAATCTCTTCATAGCGGTTGTGCAAGTATCCTTAGACTTGAGATCACCAAAGTTATCTTAAGTAGCAAGTGGTATACTTTGACTCCATAACTGATTACCTCCAATTGGGAGTGAACATAGTTAGGAGATTGGGTATATCATGACCTACTTGAAGATAGTTGAGTGATTGACACAGGATTCACCATCCCAGATTTAACAAGGGAAGTTATCTCACATGATTCTATAATTGCCTTGTTCAGAGAATCTCTGGCCAGAGTAATATGCCAAGATGGATGGAGATCCATGAAGGGCATTTTAGGAACAATGGTTAAATTAATAGAACATACATAATTAGATTTATATGAGTTGACAGAAATCCATACTCAGAATCTAATTGAGATAAGAGTGGTGAAATGAGTAATTGCACGGTAACTGTTTCTATGGAAGGGTACAGTCAAACCACATGACTTTCCTGACATTTGGGTAGTCATGATACCTAGCTAGAGGCCAATCATTACTTGTATAATGATGTATCAAAATATCAATAGAGATTGATAAAATGATTTAAAGGAGTTTAAATCATGTGAGTTTTGAATAGAACTCACAATTACATATTATACTGCCAACATGGACAGGAACCCAATAGGCCACACACATATAAAGAAAAAGGGTAAAATGGTCAAATGACAAGGATAATAATATTTGATATTATTATGAAGGTAGAGAAGAGAATATGATAATAATTAATTAAAGAGTTTAATTAATTATGATCAAATAAAATTGTCCGCGGAACTTTTGAGAAATGTTCTGTAAATTGAACCTAAATGAAATAATGTATTTCATGATTAATTATTATTGTCTTATAAGTGTTATAAGACTACTATAAGTGTTATAGGACTTATATAATAATTAATAGGACCATTGGAGAAATTATAAAGGGCCAAAGGAATGAAGAAGTTGGAGGAAGCCCTCCAAAAGAGGGCTACACGCCAACTCCATACAGAAGGGCTTAGAGGGCTTTTTCTTGGACCAAATTAATTTATATATATTACATAAGTGTTATGGAACTCACATATTTAATTTGGTTGGATTTGGAATCCATTTGGGTATTTAAATCCAATTAGATGCACAAAGGGCCTAGTTTGTGGATTTTGTGCATGGTCTTTTATGAAAAGATTTAATTTGGATTTAATTAAGCCCAAATGATTATAATTAATTCTAGAGGCCCAATTATTAATTCTCCAGAAATTTTAAAGAGCCCAATCTCATTAAGGAGTTGGAATTTTAACCTAACTATAAAAGGCCAACTAATGAGAATTAGGGTTAAGTGATTAAAACAAAAGGAAAGTCTTTTTCTCTTAATTCTCTCTCCCTTTTGCGCCACTTCCATTGCTAGCCTCTTGGATTTCGGCCAGCCCTAGTTGAACACCAATTTGTTGGTTCAATTTACCCCTCTCTAGTGTGGATTACTCATTGGAGGTGTTCGATTTTGGACACTGTGGTTTGCGACAACCCGGTGCGAAGTAAAATCAACTGTTCAACAAAAATCAAAGGTGATTTTTTTATTCTCATATAGTTATATTGTGTATTCATGGAAAGATCAGAACTAATGGTTAAAAATTTTAAAATTCTGCTCATGTATGTGATGCTTGTAACCGTTAAAATCCAACAAGGTGGCTGGAGCAGTCTGCTGTAAAGGACAATCTTTAATACGGTGCTCTCTGGACCCATACCTAAAACAGGCTCTAGTCAGCAATATGCACTCCCCAGAATGTGTCTTCCCACAATGGTCACACAACACTGGTGTCCCCCTACCACTGCCTCTGGGTGTACTAGAAGCTATAGTGGCTGTAGATTTACCACAAGAGGCACTACCCTGGCCCCTGCCCGCTGGTGGAAGACCCTGAGGCGGCTACTAACCCTTTTACTTTTTGCTCTGTCCTAACTTGCCACTGCTTTGTCTCTACTTCCTCTTCTACTGAAATTGGGACTGTCTTTCTGCTTGCTCGGCCTAAGTGGTTTCTAATTTGATAGCCGCATCTATCATGGATCTCAAATTTGTGTATTTCTGGGCCCCAATGATCTGCCTTAACTCAATATGTAGACCCCTCTCAAATCGCTGACATAACCTCTCTTATGTCACCAAGCCTTCATCTAAATAAGCGCTCAAACTCTCTGTCATACTTAGCCACTGTGCGGTTTCCCTGCCTCAGCCTCCAGAAAGCATCTTGCATGCCTATCTTATACTCAAACCCAATATACTTTTTCTTGAACTGATCGATGAAAAATTTTCAGTTCAAACGGTCTGCAGGTGTGTGTCTTCTGACTGAGTCCCACCAAATAAATGTTGGACCCTGAAGCAAAGAAATCATACCCTCAAGCTTCTCTTCAGAATTGTGGGTGATTTCAAACAACCTTTTTTATTTTAAAAAGCCATGCCTCTACAGCTGCTAGCATCAAAGGATCCTCGCTTGTAAAATCCTCAGCTCCTAACCTTTTTAACTGCTCCAGTATAGGCTTTCTTCTAAGTGGAGCATGCTGTTGAACCTGTATTATTGGTGGTGGTGCCTGAGCCTGCGCAGCCTGGAGACACTGTTGGATATAAGTCTGACATCAAATTGAGGAAGTCCAGCTGAGGAGGAGGAGGTGAAGGAGGCACTACAGGTGGAGGTGTCGGCTATGGTGAAACCTCCTGCTGCCCCATATTACTAGAGGCCTCACTCCTATTATCTCCAGGCTCGCGACTCGGCTCTCTAGACATCTTTTAACTATAAAACAGAAGGGAGCAAGAATACATTAATTCCCAAAACAACTTTTCAAAATAGCAATTGGCATGTATATAACATAATAACATTAAACATTGCACCCACTCCGATCTTAGAACCGCCTAAACCTGCTCTGATACCACAAAATGTAACACTAATAACATACTTAACACTATTTTGGTACCCCACAAGCCGAATTTTTTTTTTCAACTTCTTCTTTCAACTTAAAGAATATGATTAATTATCTTAATTATCAATCACCGATGACCTGTAACTGTCCAATTTACTATGCATTTAATAAAATTTTGGCAATATAACAGCTATAAATTGCTCTAACCCCCTCAAAAGCAAACAATACTCACAGCCTCTCAGAGGCACAACAATCACTTATATATATCATATCAAGATTTTATATACCTAAACCATTCAACTAGATCAATCACACATATTCCGATTCGCCCACTAAGTCTCATATACATCCACAGGTAATGACATATTACAGTCCAAAATATCAATTCCAAAGTTATTACATCATACAACACCACAAGTAACACGTTCATATATATACATGCCACAATAGACCAAAATTCTACTTTAGTCAAAGAAGTCCTTCAGGGAATATTCCTGCTCCTGCTCCTTTGTACCTGCACGCAGTCATAACTACGCGCTGAGCATTGACATGCCCAGTGGTGACTAACAATCTAAATATTTTCTATACTTAACTCAAAATAGTGCAATTATGCAACAATTCTTCATATTAATTTATCAAGAAAAGTCAATAACATAATTTTTTTCCTTTTTAATTAACATTTTTAAACCGCTATAATACTTTTATTCTTTAAATGCTTATTTCTTATCAAATTGCACATTTAATTCAAACTTTAACCTTTTTTTTTTTCAATTTAGTCCATTTTTCTTGTTAATTTACAAATTTAGCCTTTTATGCTTCTTTTTAATATCTAAATTATTAATTAAGGTACTTAACCTTAATTTTGTACTAATTAAACATTTTTAAGCAAAATTTCATTTTAGTCCTTATTGACCATAAAACTTCATTTTAATATGTTTTAGCCATTAATTGACCATCTTATTCTTAATTAAGCAATTCTAAATTAATTTACTTAACTTTTACTTTTTTGGGAGAAATTATAATTTTTCCCCTAAACTTTCTTTTTCTGACAAATTAGTCCTTTTTCACTTATTTTTCACATTTTCTCATATTATTTTCATTATGCCTCTAGTTTTGGACCTGACAGAAAACTCCAAACCGGATACACGGGACGTGGACCCTGTAGGGCCACAACAAAGATAGAGAAATGACCCCCAGAGGGCCAATTCTCACAAAACAAAGAACAGAGACAGAGAAGCCATGGTGATCAAGGATCCAATCCATAGCTTAGCAAGTTGCCATGACTTGCACCGCCGTACAGAGGTGTCCCTATGGCCAGCCAATTATATCCTGAGCTAGTTTTTACTGCTTGGTTAATTCTAAGGGCATTACTGTATATACTTTTACTTATACATATTATGCAATTTATATCAAAAATACCTTAATATTGCATATAAATTTCTTAAAATTTTTATATGCACACTTTTCATCTTTATTTCAATTATTTCCTCATTTTATTGAATTATATCCCTATAATTCAATATTTTTCATTAAACATATTCAATGTTATAATTGTCATTTATTCATACTAAGTTCATAAATTTCATAAAAATTTATTTACCCATTATTTCACATGTACTACTCAAATTTACCTAAATTATGCACTATATCTCTATAAGGCATTAATTTCATTAAATACATATACCATTAATAAGCTTTAAAATTTCCAATAAGTTCCATAATTGTTGTAAAAATTCATGGATGCTCAAAATGACAATTATAATTAATTTAGGCTACTAATTAATATTTTCATGCAAAAATCACCATTATTCCCTTAGAGAGAATTTCGGCCATCATGCTACCATCACCATAAAAATTATTTTTCTTTATTCTAATCATATACATAACATCAATTATGTCTTCATTCCATTTTTCCTAGGTCAATTTCTTAAATTAAGCAACTTAGTAATTTTTTTTCTAAATACATAAAGGAAATAAATTCAATAAAATAGAAAATATTCAAATTTATTAGCCACATACCCAATTAACTTGCTCAAGGGTGCCTAGACTTCCTTCCTTTTGCCTTTGCTCCTTGAAATAGTATTTTCTCCTTCCACACCTAAAATGACAAGCCAATAAACCTTAAATTTCTTTATTTTTTTGTTCTCAAATGCAAAATCTAAGCTCATATTCATTATTTAGACCTCAAAATCTATGGAAAAACATCAAAGAAATAATTTAAACCCATATATTTCTCAAACTAAATCTTACCCCTTTTTCTTTCTCCAATTGATTTCTTGCCTTCCTTTGCCCAAATCAAATAATAAAGGCTATTTTGGGGATCTAGAGAGGTAGGACTACAACTCTTAAGTTAGGATTTAAGGGAGATTTAAAGTGGTTATAAAGCAAGAAAGAGAGAGAGAAAGGAGATGTTGAATTTCGCCAAGGAGAGGGAGGAAGAAGATGAGCACATTTCTGGAAATTTCTATAGACATTTGGCTCTTTTTATACCTCTCTTTGGGCCCAAATTAGGCCTTGTTCATGGGTTTAGCCCAATAAATTTCTTAAGGCCCATTTTAGGCCTTTTTAAAGTCCAATGAAATTTCTCTCTCTTCCTCAATTCAAAACCTCTCAAAAATGATTCTATAATTCTTATCACATCAAAAATAGCTAGTACATAAATTTTTGGCTCAATCAGAGTCCGTTATCTATCCGATTCAAATTTATTGGTCCGATTCGACAATTACCGGTGTCACCGAAAAATTCCATTTTTATCACTAAAATATTCTACATAAAAATTTATGTAGGCATACAAAAATTGGTAATTTTTGGAGTTCGTTTACTATTTTTAATTATTTACGTATAACCAAGTCACCTTCCTTATCAGGGAAATTAACTCGCTACATTTTTCGTTTTTTTGACTTTTGGAGGCCCATTTGACTTCAATTTCACTTTAAATTTTAACCCCGGACTTTCCATGACCAATACTTTCCGATTGTACCATAAAATATTTTTAACTTTCGGGTGTCCTTTCGGGTCCGAGAAGTACTATTCACTATCGAAAAGTACTGTTGACGGCTGATCCGGTGTTGAGTCCATTACAAACATTTACATTAATGCTTCATTCACCATGTATAATAATGTAAGCCCCAACATCCTTTGGCCTTAAATTTTACTTTTTATTATATGATTAATTTATTTATTAATATTTAATCATAAAAAGAAGCTTATCAATCAAGTATATCAATTATATATTATAACCAGACTATACTTACATGCCAAGATCATGGGTCTTATATTTGCATACATCGGATCACAATGAAAAATAGACATTAATAGGTGTTCACATACAAATAATGTGAACACATATATATAATCATAAGAAAAATATTTAAAAATCAATGGGTGTTATAGTATAACTCTTATAACCTTTAGTATGGATTATGCTTATGCAATAATGACAATTATTGCGTTCATTTAATAGTATACTACCCTTTCCACTAATATAAGCTTCTTCGTAAATCATAAATTGTAAACAAAGCATTAATATAATGCAAGTTCATAATTTAACAAGCTAGCATGTATTTTTGATACTAATAATACTGTTTACATATTTTTACTGTGTGGTCTTTCTTGTAGATACACATTCTATTTACATTAAAATGAATTCTACATATGAAATAGTATGAAGTCAATTAACAACTTTCATGCTTTATGAAACTTTAAATTCATCAATAAACTTTTCTTAACCATTATAATTAAGCCTGCACTATTCTAAAGAGGTGGATAACGGGTTATACGATAGCACCCGAAAGTGCAAATAAGATACCCTGAGGTATTAAACGGTGATCCCTTGTAGGGACAAAATTGTATGGTAAATTGGTAAAGCGGACCCAAACCGGGTCAAACAAATAACTTGGACTAGTCAAGTAGACCTAAACGGAGTCGGCTACAACCCAAACGGGATTGTTCAAATCAATTCTAACTTTTAAACCTAAACAGGGTCTTTGTAACTTTTAATTTCAAGTGAACCTAAATAGGCCAAAACTGTTCAAAAGCAGCTGCAAGGTACCCATATAGGCATGCCTATCTATCCACTTTCTAGACTCAAAGTAGGCAGTATAATCTCTTCACTTTATCTTTTCCTTTTTCATTCAATTTATTATATGCATATGTATACTCTGGTGTAACTATGAACAATGTACTCATATACACGCTCATGTGTAACTTTCTGTAAACCTGTGAACATGCTCACTGTTGGGTATTACTATTTTATACTTGTAATCATATTCAATCATGTAACTATTCCATATGTCAAGACTATACTAATGTAATGTCATTTCTACCCGTATATAATCATGTAAAAATATATATCTTCTTTAGTACATAAACATATATGCATACTTCATAAACAATTTATGCAATTTGCTCCCGTAACAATCACATGACAAGATACTCCCTCTCTAATGCATACACTTGTATACTTAGTCTCATATAACATTGCCATTATATGCTTTAATAAGATTTTTATAATAGAGTCTATAGCACTGTAGATCTGTATTTTAGCATGGTAACATGTGACAGCACATATGCTTAATCATGTCATGCATTTCAATTAAGTAAAGACATATTCATACATTTCACTTTAAACATATTCTTTGAATCATTACTTCTTTATACAAGTTAAGTTAACATTTCAAACAATATGTATCATAGTTATTT
>JBBPFJ010000803.1:0-47689 GCA_037975025.1 Excoecaria agallocha | reverse complement strand
TTTGGTTGAAAAACTGAGTTAAAATACTTAGGGGTACACATTTGTGTTTTTTTGTGAAAAACTTACCCAAAATGCAAAGGGGTACCCCTTTGAGTTTTTCGCTGAAAAACTGACCCAAAATGTAAAGGGGTACCCCTATGAGTTTTTGGTAAAAAATAGACCAAAAATGCAAAGGGGTACCCCTATGAGTTTTTGGCTGAAAATTGACCAAAAGAGCAAAAGGGTACCCCAATGAATTTTTGGTGAAAAACTGATCCAAAATGCAAAGGGGTACCCCCACGAGTTTTTGGATTAAAAACTGAGTCAAAATACTTAAGGGTTCTCCTTTGTGTTTTTGGTGAAAAACTGACCCAAAATGCAAAGGGACCCCTTTGAGTTTTTGGTGAAAATCTGACCCAAAATACAAAGGGTACCACTTTGAGTTTTTGGCTGAAAAACTGACGCAAAATGAAAAGGGGTACCCCTTTGAGTTTTTGGTGAAAAACTGACCCAAAATGCAAAGGCGTACCCCTTTGAGATTTTGGTTGAAAAACTGAGTCAATATACTTAGGGGTACACATTTGTGTTTTTTTGTGAAAAACTGACCCAAAATGCAAAGGGGTACCCCTTTTAATTTTTGGCTAAAAAACTGAGTCAAAATGCTAAGGGGTACTCCTTTGTGTTTTTTTTATGAAAAACTGACCAAAAATGCAAAGGAGTACCCCTTTGAGTTTTTGGTGAAAAACTGACCCAAAATGCAAAGGAGTACCTTTTTGAGTTTTTTGTGAAAAACTGTCCCAAAATACAAAGTGGTACCCCTTTGAGTTTTTGGCTGAAAAACTGACCCAAAATGTAAAGGGATACCCCTATATGTTTTTGGTAAAAAACAGACCAAAAATGCAAAGGGGTACCCCTATGAGTTTTTAGCTGAAAAACTGACCCAAAGAGCAAAGGGGTACCCCATTGAGTCTTTGGCTGAAGAACTGAGTCAAAATACTCAGGGGTACACCTTTGTGTTTTTTTATGAAAATCTGACCCAAAATGCAAAAGGGTACCCCTTTGAGTTTTTGGCTGAAAAACTAACCTAAAATGCAAAGGGTTACCCCTTTGAGTTTTTGGTGAAAAACTAACCCAAATTGCAAAGGGATACCCCTTCGAGTTTTTGGCTGAAAAACTGACCCAAAATGCAAAAGGGTCTTCCTTTGAGTTTTTGGCTGAAAAACTGAGTCAAAATGCTAAGGGGTACTTCTTTGTATTTTTTTTTATGAAAGACTGACCCAAAATGCAAAGGGGTACCCCTATGAGTTTTTGATGAAAAACTGACCCAAAATGCAAAGGGGTACCCCTTTGAGTTTTTGGCAGAAAAATTGACCCAAAATGCAAAGAGGTACCACTTTGATTTTTCATGCTGAAAAACTGACAAAAAATACAAATGCTTACCCCTAAGAGTTTTTGGTGAAAAACTGGGGCAAAAAGAAAAGGGGTAACCCTTTGAGTTTTGGTGAAAAATAGTCCAAAAATGCTAAGGGATACCCCTTTGAATTTTTTGTGAAAAACTGACCCAAAATGGAAATGAGTACCCCAATGTATTTTTTTTTGAAAAATTGACCCAAAATGCAAAGGGGTACCCCTTTGAGTTTTTGGCTGAAAAATTGACCAAAAGAGCAAAAGGGTACCCCAATGAATTTTTGGTGAAAAACTGATCCAAAATGCAAAGGGGTACCCCCACGAGTTTTTGGATTAAAAACGGAGTCAAAATACTTAAGGGTTCTCCTTTGTGTTTTTGGTGAAAAACTGACCCAAAATGCAAAGGGACCCCTTTGAGTTTTTGGTGAAAATCTGACCCAAAATACAAAGGGTACCACTTTGAGTTTTTGGCTGAAAAACTGACGCAAAATGACAAGGGGTACCCCTTTGAGTTTTTGGTGAAAAACTGACCAAAATGCAAAGGCGTACCCCTTTGAGATTTTGGTTGAAAAACTGAGTCAATATACTTAGGGGTACACATTTGTGTTTTTTTGTGAAAAAACTGACCCAAAATGCAAAGGGGTACCCCTTATAATTTTTGGCTAAAAAACTGAGTCAAAATGCTAAGGGGTACTCCTTTGTGTTTTTTTTATGAAAAACTGACCAAAAATGCAAAGGAGTACCCCTTTGAGTTTTTGGTGAAAAACTGACCCAAAATGCAAAGGAGTACCTTTTTGAGTTTTTTGTGAAAAACTGTCCCAAAATACAAAGTGGTACCCCTTTGAGTTTTTGGCTGAAAACTGACCCAAAATGTAAAGGGATACCCCTATGTGTTTTTGGTAAAAAACAGACCAAAAATGCAAAGGGGTACCCCTATGAGTTTTTAGCTGAAAAACTGACCCAAAGAGCAAAGGGGTACCCCATTGAGTCTTTGGCTGAAGAACTGAGTCAAAATACTCAGGGGTACACCTTTGTGTTTTTTTATGAAAAACTGACCCAAAATGCAAAAGGGTACCCCTTTGAGTTTTTGGCTGAAAAACTAACCTAAAATGCAAAGGGTTACCCCTTTGAGTTTTTGGTGAAAAACTAACCCAAATTGCAAAGGGATACCCCTTCGAGTTTTTGGCTGAAAAACTAACCCAAAATGCAAAAGGGTCTTCCTTTGAGTTTTTGGCTGAAAAACTGAGTCAAAATGCTAAGGGGTACTTCTTTGTATTTTTTTTATGAAAGACTGACCCAAAATGCAAAGGGGTACCCCTATGAGTTTTGATGAAAAACTGACCCAAAATGCAAAGGGGTACCCCTTTGAGTTTTTGGCTGAAAAATTGACCCAAAATGCAAAGAGGTACCACTTTGATTTTTTATGCTGAAAAACTGACCAAAAATACAAATGGTTACCCCTAAGAGTTTTTGGTGAAAAACTGGGGCAAAAAGAAAAGGGGTAACCCTTTGAGTTTTGGTGAAAAATAGTCCAAAAATGCTAAGGGATACCCCTTTGAATTTTTTGTGAAAAACTGACCCAAAATGGAAATGAGTACCCCAATGAATTTTTGGTAAAAAACTGACCCAAAATGCAAAGGGGTACCCCCACGAGTTTTTGGCTTAAAAATTGAGTCAAAATACTTAAGTGTTTTCTTTTGTGTTTTTGGTGAAAAACTGACCAAAATGCAAAGGCGTACCCCTATGAGTTTTTGGCTGAAAAACTGACCCAAAGAGCAAAGGGGTACCCCATTGAGTCTTTGGCTGAAGAACTGAGTCAAAATACTCAGGGGTACACCTTTGTGTTTTTGGCTGAAAAACTGACCCAAAATGTAAAGGGGTACCCCTATGTGTTTTTTGTAAAAAACAGACCAAAAAAGCAAAGGGGTACCCCTATGAGTTTTTGGCTGAAAAACTGACCCAAAGAGCAAAGGGGTACCCCATTGAGTCTTTGGCTGAAGACTGAGTCAAAATACTCAGGGGTACACCTTTGTGTTTTTTTTTGAAAAACTGACCCAAAATGCAAAAGGGAACCCCTTTGAGTTTTTGGCTGAAAAACTAACCCAAAATGCAAAGGGGTACCCCTTTGAGTTTTTGGTGAAAAACTAACCCAAATTGCAAAGGAATACCCCTTCGAGTTTTTGGCTGAAAAATTGACCCAAAATGCAAAAGGGTCTTCCTTTGAGTTTTTGGCTGAAAAACTGAGTCAAAATGCTAAGGGGTACTTCTTTGTATTTTTTTTATGAAAAACTGACCCAAAATGCAAAGGGGTACCCTATGAGTTTTTGATGAAAAACTGACCCAAAATGCAAAGGGGTACCCCTTTGAGTTTTTGGCTGAAAAATTGACCCAAAATGCAAAGAGGTACCACTTTGATTTTTTATGCTGAAAAACTGACCAAAAATATAAAGGGTTACCCCTAAGAGTTTTTGGTGAAAAACTGGGGCAAAAAGAGAAGGGGTAAGCCTTTGAGTTTTGGTGAAAAATAGTCCAAAAATGCTAAGGGATACCCCTTTGAATTTTTTGTGAAAAACTGATCCAAAATGGAAATGAGTACCCCGATGAATTTTTGGTAAAAACTGACCCAAAATGCAAAGGGGTACCCCCACGAGTTTTTGGCTTAAAAATTGAGTCAAAATACTTAAGTGTTTTCTTTTGTGTTTTTGGTGAAAAACTGACCCAAAATGCAAAGGCGTACCCCTATGAGTTTTTGGCTGAAAAACTGACCCAAAGAGCAAAGGGGTACCCCATTGAGTCTTTGGCTGAAGAACTGAGTCAAAATACTCAGGGGTACACCTTTGTGTTTTTGGCTGAAAAACTGACCCAAAATGTAAAGGGGTACACCTTTGTGTTTTTGGCTGAAAAACTGACCCAAAAGGCGAAGGCGTACCCCTTTGAGTTTTTGGTTGAAAAACTGAGTTAAAATACTTAGGGGTACACATTTGTGTTTTTTTGTGAAAAAATTACCCAAAATGCAAAGGGGTACCCCTTTGAGTTTTTGGCTGAAAAACTGACCCAAAATGTAAAGGGGTACCCCTATGAGTTTTTGGTAAAAAATAGACCAAAAATGCAAAGGGGTAACAGTGTGAGTTTTTGGCTGAAAAACTGACCCAAAGAGCAAAGGGGTACCCCATTGAGTCTTTGGCTGAAGAACTGAGTCAAAATACTCAGGGGTACACCTTTGTGTTTTTTTTTATGAAAAACTGACCCAAAATGCAAAAGGGAACCCCTTTGAGTTTTTGGCTGAAAAACTAACCCAAAATGCAAAGGGTTACCCCTTTGAGTTTTTGGTGAAAAACTAACCCAAATTGCAAAGGGATACCCCTTCGAGTTTTTGTCTGAAAAACTGACCCAAAATACAAAAAGGTCTCCCTTTGTGTTTTTGGCTGAAAAACTGAGTCAAAATGCTAAGGGGTACTTCTTTGTATTTTTTTATGAAAAACTGACCCAAAATGCAAAGGGGTACCCCTATGAGTTTTGGTTGAAAAAATGACCCAAAATGCAAAGAGGTACCACTTTGATTTTTTATGCTGAAAAACTGACCCAAAATACAAAGGGTTACCCCTAAGAGTTTTTGGTGAAAAACTGAGGCAAAAAGCAAAGGGGTAACCCTTTGAGTTTGGTGAAAAATAAACCAAAAATGCTAAAGGGTACCTCTTTGAATTTTTTGTGAAAAACTGACCCAAAAAGCAAAGGAGTACCCCTATGATTTTTTGGTGAAAAACTAACCCAAAATGCAAAGGGGTACCCCCACGAGTTTTTGGATTAAAAACTGAGTCAAAATACTTAAGGGTTCTCCTTTGTGTTTTTGGTGAAAAACTGACCCAAAATGCAAAGGGGTACCACTTTGAGTTTTTGGTGAAAATCTGACCCAAAATACAAAGGGGTACCCCTTTGAGTTTTTGGCAGAAAAACTGACGCAAAATGAAAAGGGTTACCCCTATGAGTTTTTTGTGAAAAACTGACCCAAAATACAAAGGGGTACCCCTTTTAGTTTTTGGCTAAAAAACTGAGTCAAAATGCTAAGGGGTACCCCTTTGAGTTTTTGGTGAAATACTGACCCAAAATGCAAAGGGGTACCTTTTTGAGTTTTTTGTGAAAAACTGACAAAAAATGCAAAGGGATACCCCTTTGAGTTTTTGGCTGAAAAACTGACCCATAATGCAAAGGGGTACCCCTTTGAGTTTTTGGCTGAAAAACTGACCCAAAATGCAAAGAGGTACCACTTTGCGTTTTTGGCTGAAGAACTGACCCAAAATGCATAGGGATATCCCTATGAATTTTTGGTGAAAAACTGACCCAAAATGCAAAGGGGTAACCCTTTGAGTTTTGGTGAAAAATACACCAAAAATGCTAAAGGGTACCTCTTTGAATTTTTTGTGAAAAACTGACCCAAAAAGCAAAGGAGTACCCCTATGATTTTTTGGTGAAAAACTAACCAAAATGCAAAGGGCTACCCCCACGAGTTTTTGGATTAAAAACTGAGTCAAAATACTTAAGGGTTCTCCTTTGTGTTTTTGGTGAAAAACTGACCCAAAATGCAAAGGGGTACCACTTTGAGTTTTTGGTGAAAATCTGACCCAAAATACAAAGGGGTACCCCTTTGAGTTTTTGGCAGAAAAACTGACGCAAAATGAAAAGGGTTACCCCTATGAGTTTTTTGTGAAAAAACTGACCCAAAATACAAAGGGGTACCCCTTTTAGTTTTTGGCTAAAAAACTGAGTCAAAATGCTAAAGGGGTACCCCTTTGAGTTTTTGGTGAAATACTGACCCAAAATGCAAAGGGGTACCTTTTTGAGTTTTTTGTGAAAAACTGTCCGAAAATACAAAGTGGTACCCCTTTGAGTTTTTGGCTGAAAAACTGACCCAAAATGTAAAGGGGTACCCCTTTGAGTTTTTGGTAAAAAACAGACAAAAAATGCAAAGGGGTACCCCTATGGGTTTTTGGCTGAAAAACTGACCCAAAGAGCAAAGGGGTACCCCATTGAGTCTTTGTCTGTAGAACTGAGTCAAAATACTTAGGGGTACACCTTTGTGTTTTTTTATGAAAAACTGACCCAAAATGCAAAAGTGTACGCCTTTGAGTTTTTGGCTGAAAAACTAGCCCAAAATGCAAAGGGGTACCCCTTTAAGATTTTGGTGATAAACTGACCCAAATTGCAAAGGGATACCCCTTCGAGTTTTTGCCTCAAAAACTGACCCAAAATGCAAAGGGGTCTCCCTTTGAGTTTTTGGCTGAAAAACTGAGTCAAAATGCTAAGGGGTACTCCTTTGTATTTTGGCTAAAAAACTTAGACAACATACTTAGGGGTACACATTTGTGTTTTTTTTTTGAAAAACTGACCCAAAATGCAAAGGATACCCCTTTTAGTTTTTGGCTAAAAAACTGAGTCAAAATGCTAAGGGGTACTCCTTTGTATTTTTTTATGAAAAACTGACCAAAAATGCAAAGGGGTACCCCTTTGAGTTTTTGGTGAAATACTGACCCAAAATGCAAAGGGGTACCTTTTTGAGTTTTTTGTGAAAAACTGTCCCAAAATACAAAGTGGTACCCCTTTGAGTTTTTGGCTGAAAAACTGACCCAAAATGTAAAGGGGTACCCCTATGAGTTTTTGGTAAAAAACACAACAAAAATGCAAAGGGGTACCCCTATGGGTTTTTGGCTGAAAAACTGACCCAAAGGGCAAAGGGGTACCCCATTGAGTTATTGGCTGAAGAACTGAGTCAAAATACTCAGGGGTACACCTTTGTGTTTTTTTATGAAAAACTGACCCAAAATGCAAAAGGGTACCCCTTTGAGTTTTTGGCTGAAAAACTAACCCAAAATGCAAAGGGGTACCCCTTTGTGTTTTTGGTGAAAAACTGACCCAAATTGAAAAGGGATACCCCTTCGAGTTTTTGGCTGAAAAACTGACCCAAAATGCAAAGGGCTCTCCCTTTTAGTTTTTGGCTGAAAAACTGAGTCAAAATGCTAAGGGGTACTCCTTTGTATTTTTTTTTATGAAAAACTGACCAAAAATGCAAAGGGGTACCCCTATGAGTTTTTGATGAAAAACTAACCCAAAATGCAAAGGGGTACCCCTTCGAGTTTTTGCCTCAAAAACTGACCCAAAATGCAAAGGGGTCTCCCTTTGAGTTTTTGGCTGAAAAACTGAGTCAAAATGCTAAGGGGTACTCCTTGGTATTTTGGCTAAAAAACTGAGTCAATACACTTAGGGGTACACATTTGTGTTTTTTTTTGAAAAACTGACCCAAAATGCAAAGGGTACCCCCTTTAGTTTTTGGCTAAAAAACTGAGTCAAAATGCTAAGGGGTACTCCTTTGTATTTTTTTATGAAAAACTGACCAAAAATGCAAAGGGGTACCCCTTTGAGTTTTTGGTGAAATACTGACCCAAAATGCAAAGGGGTACCTTTTTGAGTTTTTTGTGAAAAACTGTCCAAAAATAAAAAGTGGTACCCCTTTGAGTTTTTGGCTGAAAAACTGACCCAAAATGTAAAGGGGTACCCCTATGAGTTTTTGGTAAAAAACAGACCAAAAATGCAAAGGGGTACCCTATGAGTTTTTGGCTGAAAAACTGACCCAAAGAGCAAATGGGTACCACATTGAGTCTTTCGCTGAAGAACTGAGTCAAAATACCCAGGGGTACACCTTTGTGTTTTTTTTATGAAAAACTGACCAAAAATGCAAAAGGGTACACCTTTGAGTTTTTTGCTGAAAAACTAACCCAAAATGCAAAGGGGTACCCCTTTAAGTTTTTGGTGAAAAACTGACCCAAATTGCAAAGGGGTATCCCTTCGAGTTTTTGGCTGAAAAACTGACCAAAAATGCAAAGGGGTACCCTTTTGAGCTTTTGGCTGAAAAACTGAGTCAAAATGCTGTGGGATACTCCTTTATATTTTTTTATGAAAAATTGACCCAAAATGTAAAGGGGTACCCCTTTTAGTTTTTGTTGACAAAAAGACCCAAAATGCAAAGGGGTATCCCTTTGAGTTTTTTGTGACAAACTGACCCAAAATAGAAAGGGGTACCCCTTTGAGTTTTTGGCTGAAAAACTAACCCAAAATGTATAGGGGTACCCCTTTGAGTTTTTGGATAAAAAACTGAGTCAAAATGCTAAGGGGTACTCCTTTGTGTTTTTTTATGGAAAACTGACCCAAAATGCAAAGGGGTACCCCTTTGAGTTTTTGGTGAATAACTGACCCAAAATACAAAGGGGTACCCCTTTGAGTTTTTGGCAGAAAAACTGACGCAAAATGAAAAGGGTTACCCCTATGAGTTTTTTGTGAAAAACTGACCCAAAATACAAAGGGGTACCCCTTTTAGTTTTTGGCTAAAAAACTGAGTCAAAATGCTAAGGGGTACCCCTTTGAGTTTTTTGTGAAATACTGACCCAAAATGCAAAGGGGTACCTTTTTGAGTTTTTTGTGAAAAACTGTCCGAAAATACAAAGTGGTACCCCTTTGAGTTTTTGGCTGAAAAACTGACCCAAAATGTAAAGGGGTACCCCTTTGAGTTTTTGGTAAAAAACAGACAAAAAATGCAAAGGGGTACCCCTATGGGTTTTTGGCTGAAAAACTGACCCAAAGAGCAAAGGGGTACCCCATTGAGTCTTTGGCTGTAGAACTGAGTCAAAATACTTAGGGGTACACCTTTGTGTTTTTTTATGAAAAACTGACCCAAAATGCAAAAGTGTACGCCTTTGAGTTTTTGGCTGAAAAACTAACCCAAAATGCAAAGGGGTACCCCTTTAAGATTTTGGTGAAAAACTGACCCAAATTGCAAAGGGATACCCCTTCGAGTTTTTGCCTCAAAAACTGACCCAAAATGCAAAGGGGTCTCCCTTTGAGTTTTTGGCTGAAAAACTGAGTCAAAATGCTAAGGGGTACTCCTTTGTATTTTGGCTAAAAAACTTAGACAATATACTTAGGGGTACACATTTGTGTTTTTTTTTTGAAAAACTGACCCAAAATGCAAAGGATACCCCTTTTAGTTTTTGGCTAAAAAACTGAGTCAAAATGCTAAGGGGTACTCCTTTGTATTTTTTTATGAAAAACTGACCAAAAATGCAAAGGGGTACCCCTTTGAGTTTTTGGTGAAATACTGACCCAAAATGCAAAGGGGTACCTTTTTGAGTTTTTTGTGAAAAACTGTCCCAAAATACAAAGTGGTACCCCTTTGAGTTTTTGGCTGAAAAACTGACCCAAAATGTAAAGGGGTACCCCTATAAGTTTTTGGTAAAAAACACAACAAAAATGCAAAGGGGTACCCCTATGGGTTTTTGGCTGAAAAACTGACCCAAAGGGCAAAGGGGTACCCCATTGAGTTATTGGCTGAAGAACTGAGTCAAAATACTCAGGGGTACACCTTTGTGTTTTTTTATGAAAAACTGACCCAAAATGCAAAAGGGTACCCCTTTGAGTTTTTGGCTGAAAAACTAACCCAAAATGCAAAGGGGTACCCCTTTGTGTTTTTGGTGAAAAACTGACCCAAATTGAAAAGGGATACCCCTTCGAGTTTTTGGCTGAAAAACTGACCCAAAATGCAAAGGGCTCTCCCTTTTAGTTTTTGGCTGAAAAACTGAGTCAAAATGCTAAGGGGTACTCCTTTGTATTTTTTTTTATGAAAAACTGACCAAAAATGCAAAGGGGTACCCCTATGAGTTTTTGATGAAAAACTAACCCAAAATGCAAAGGGGTACCCCTTCGAGTTTTTGCCTCAAAAACTGACCCAAAATGCAAAGGGGTCTCCCTTTGAGTTTTTGGCTGAAAAACTGAGTCAAAATGCTAAGGGGTACTCCTTGGTATTTTGGCTAAAAAACTGAGTCAATACACTTAGGGGTACACATTTGTGTTTTTTTTTTGAAAAACTGACCCAAAATGCAAAGGGTACCCCCTTTAGTTTTTGGCTAAAAAACTGAGTCAAAATGCTAAGGGGTACTCCTTTGTATTTTTTTATGAAAAACTGACCAAAAATGCAAAGGGGTACCCCTTTGAGTTTTTGGTGAAATACTGACCCAAAATGCAAAGGGGTACCTTTTTGAGTTTTTTGTGAAAAACTGTCCCAAAATACAAAGTGGTACCCCTTTGAGTTTTTGGCTGAAAAACTGACCCAAAATGTAAAGGGGTACCCCTGTGAGTTTTTGGTAAAAAACACAACAAAAATGCAAAGGGGTACCCCTATGGGTTTTTGGCTGAAAAACTGACCCAAAATGCAAAAGGGTACCCCTTTGAGTTTTTGGATGAAAAACTAACCCAAAATGCAAAGGGGTACCCCTTTGAGTTTTTGGTGAAAAACTGACCCAAATTGCAAAGGGATACCCCTTCGAGTTTTTGGCTGAAAAACTGACCCAAAATGCAAAGGGCTCTCCCTTTTAGTTTTTGGCTGAAAAACTGAGTCAAAATGCTAAGGGGTACTCCTTTGTATTTTTTTTATGAAAAACTGACCCAAAATGCAAAGGGGTACCCCTATGAGTTTTTGATGAAAAACTAACCCAAAATGCAAAGGGGTACCCCTTCGAGTTTTTGGCTGAAAAACTGACCCAAAATGCAAATGGGTCTTACTTTGAGTTTTTGGCTGAAAAACTGAGTCAAAATGCTAAAGGGTACTTCTTTCTATTTTTTTTATGAAAAACTGACCCAAAATGCAAAGGGGTACCCCTTTTAGTTTTTGGATAAAAAACTTAGTCAAAATGCTAAGGGGTACTCCTTTGTGTTTTTTTATGGAAAACTGACCCAAAATGCAAAGGCGTACCCCTTTGAGTTTTTGGTTGAAAAACTGAGTCAAAATACTTAGGGGTACACATTTGTGTTTTTTTGTGAAAAACTGACCCAAAATGCAAAGGGGTACCTCTTTTAGTTTTTGGCTAAAAAACTGAGTCAAAATGCTAAGGGGTACTCCTTTGTGTTTTTTTTATGAAAAACTGACCAAAAATGCAAAGGGGTACCCCTTTGAGTTTTTGGTGAAAAACTGACCCAAAATGCAAAGGGGTACCTTTTTGAGTTTTTTGTGAAAAACTGTCCCAAAATAAAAAGTGGTACCCCTTTGAGTTTTTGGCTGAAAAACTGACCCAAAATGTAAAGGGGTACCCCTATGAGTTTTTGGTAAAAAATAGACCAAAAATGCAAAGGGGTACCCTATGAGTTTTTGGCTGAAAAACTGACCCAAAGAGCAAAGGGGTACCACATTGAGTCTTTCGCTGAAGAACTGAGTCAAAATACCCAGGGGTACACCTTTGTGTTTTTTTATGAAAAACTGACCAAAAATGCAAAAGGGTACACCTTTGAGTTTTTTGCTGAAAAACTAACCCAAAATGCAAAGGGGTACCCCTTTAAGTTTTTGGTGAAAAACTGACCCAAATTGCAAAGGGGTATCCCTTCGTGTTTTTGGCTGAAAAACTGACCAAAAATGCAAAGGGGTACCCTTTTGAGCTTTTGGCTGAAAAACTGAGTCAAAATGCTGTGGGATACTCCTTTATATTTTTTTATGAAAAATTGACCCAAAATGTAAAGGGGTACCCCTTTTAGTTTTTGTTGACAAAAAGACCCAAAATGCAAAGGGGTATCCCTTTGAGTTTTTTGTGACAAACTGACCCAAAATAGAAAGGGGTACCCCTTTGAGTTTTTGGCTGAAAAACTAACCCAAAATGTATAGGGGTACCCCTTTGAGTTTTTGGATAAAAAACTGAGTCAAAATGCTAAGGGGTACTCCTTTGTGTTTTTTTATGGAAAACTGACCCAAAATGCAAAGGGGTACCCCTTTGAGTTTTTGGTGAATAACTGACCCAAAATGCAAAGGGATACCTTTTTGAGTTTTTTGTGAAAAACTGACCCAAAATACAAAGGGGTACCACTTTGAGTTTTTGGCTGAAAAACTGACGCAAAATGAAAAGGGGTACCCTTTTGAGTTTTTGGTGAAAAACTGACCCAAAATGCAAAGGCGTACCCCTTTGAGATTTTGGTTGAAAAACTGAGTCAATATACTTAGGGGTACACATTTGTGTTTTTTTATGAAAAACTGACCCAAAATGCAAAGGGGTACCTCTTTTAGTTTTTGGCTAAAAAACTGAGTCAAAATGCTAAGGGGTACTCCTTTGTATTTTTTTATGAAAAATTGACCCAAAATGTAAAGGGGTATCCCTTTGAGTTTTTTGTGTAAAACTGACCCAAAATGCAAAGGGGTACCCCTTTGAGTTTTTGGCTGAAAAACTAACCCAAAATGTAAAGGGGTACCCCTTTGAGTTTTTGGATAAAAAACTGAGTCAAAATGCTAAGGGGTACTCCTTTGTGTTTTTTTATGGAAAACTGACCCAAAATGCAAAGGGGTACCCCTTTGAGTTTTTGGTGAATAACTGACCCAAAATGCAAAGGGGTACCTTTTTGAGTTTTTTGTGAAAAACTGACCCAAAATACAAAGGGGTACCACTTTGAGTTTTTGGCTGAAAAACTGACGCAAAATGAAAAGGGGTACCCCTTTGAGTTTTTGGAAAAAACAGACAAAAAATGCAAAGGGGTACCCCTATGAGTTTTTGGCTGAAAAACTGACCCAAAGAGCAAAGGGGTACCCCATTGAGTCTTTGGCTGTAGAACTGAGTCAAAATACTTAGGGGTACACCTTTGTGTTTTTTTATGAAAAACTGACCCAAAATACAAAGGGGTACCACTTTGAGTTTTTGGCTGAAAAACTGACGCAAAATGAAAAGGGGTACCCTTTTGAGTTTTTGGTGAAAAACTGACCCAAAATGCAAAGGCGTACCCCTTTGAGATTTTGGTTGAAAAACTGAGTCAATATACTTAGGGGTACACATTTGTGTTTTTTTATGAAAAACTGACCCAAAATGCAAAGGGGTACCTATTTTAGTTTTTGGCTAAAAAACTGAGTCAAAATGCTAAGGGGTACTCCTTTGTATTTTTTTATGAAAAATTGACCAAAATGTAAAGGGGTACCCTTTTTAGTTTTTGTTGACAAAAAGACCCAAAATGCAAAGGGGTATCCCTTTGAGTTTTTTGTGAAAAACTGACCCAAAATGCAAAGGGGTACCCCTTTGAGTTTTTGGCTGAAAAACTAACCCAAAATGTAAAGGGGTACCCCTTTGAGTTTTTGGATAAAAAACTGAGTCAAAATGCTAAGGGGTACTCCTTTGTGTTTTTTTATGGAAAACTGACCCAAAATGCAAAGGGGTACCCCTTTGAGTTTTTGGTGAATAACTGACCCAAAATGCAAAGGGGTACCTTTTTGAGTTTTTTGTGAAAAACTGACCCAAAATACAAAGGGGTACCACTTTGAGTTTTTGGCTGAAAAACTGACGCAAAATGAAAAGGGGTACCCCTTTGAGTTTTTGGTAAAAAACAGACAAAAAATGCAAAGGGGTACCCCTATAAGTTTTTGGCTGAAAAACTGACCCAAAGAGCAAAGGGGTACCCCATTGAGTCTTTGGCTGTAGAACTGAGTCAAAATACTTAGGGGTACACCTTTGTGTTTTTTTATGAAAAACTGACCCAAAATGCAAAAGTGTACGCCTTTGAGTTTTTGGCTGAAAAACTAACCCAAAATGCAAAGGGGTACCCCTTTAAGATTTTGGTGAAAAACTGACCCAAATTGCAAAGGGATACCCCTTCGAGTTCATGCCTCAAAAACTGACCCAAAATGCAAAGGGGTCTCCCTTTGAGTTTTTTGCTGAAAAACTGAGTCAAAATGCTAAGGGGTACTCCTTTGTATTTTGGCTAAAAAACTGAGTCAATATACTTAGGGGTACACATTTGTGTTTTTTTTTGAAAAACTGACCCAAAATGCAAAGGGTACCCCTTTTAGTTTTTGGCTAAAAAACTGAGTCAAAATGCTAAGGGGTACTCCTTTGTATTTTTTTATGAAAAACTGACCAAAAATGCAAAGGGGTACCCCTTTGAGTTTTTGGTGAAATACTGACCCAAAATGCAAAGGGGTACCTTTTTGAGTTTTTTGTGTAAAACTGTCCCAAAATACAAAGTGGTACCCCTTTGAGTTTTTGGCTGAAAAACTGACCCAAAATGTAAAGGGGTACCCCTGTGAGTTTTTGGTAAAAAACACAACAAAAATGCAAAGGGGTACCCCTATGGGTTTTTGGCTGAAAAACTGACCCAAAGGGCAAAGGGGTACCCCATTGAGTCTTTGGCTGAAGAACTGAGTCAAAATACTCAGGGGTACACCTTTGTGTTTTTTTATGAAAAACTGACCCAAAATGCAAAAGGGTACCCCTTTGAGTTTTTGGCTGAAAAACTAACCCAAAATGCAAAGGGGTACCCCTTTGAGTTTTTGGTGAAAAACTGACCCAAATTGCAAAGGGATACCCCTTCGAGTTTTTGGCTGAAAAACTGACCCAAAATGCAAAGGGCTCTCCCTTTTAGTTTTTGGCTGAAAAACTGAGTCAAAATGCTAAGGGGTACTCCTTTGTATTTTTTTTTATGAAAAACTGACCCAAAATGCAAAGGGGTACTCCTATGAGTTTTTGACGAAAAACTAACCCAAAATGCAAAGGGGTACCCCTTCGAGTTTTTGGCTGAAAAACTGAGTCAAAATGCTAAGGGGTACTCCTTTGTATTTTTTTATGAAAAATTGACCCAAAATGTAAAGGGGTACCCCTTTTAGTTTTTGTTGACAAAAAGACCCAAAATGCAAAGGGGTATCCCTTTGAGTTTTTTGTGAAAAACTGACCCAAAATGCAAAGGGGTACCCCTTTGAGTTTTTGTCTGAAAAACTAACCCAAAATGTAAAGGGGTACCCCTTTGAGTTTTTGGATAAAAAACTGAGTCAAAATGCTAAGGGGTACTCCTTTGTGTTTTTTTATGGAAAACTGACCCAAAATGCAAAGGGGTACCCCTTTGAGATTTTGATGAATAACTGACCCAAAATGCAAAGGGGTACCTTTTTGAGTTTTTGTGAAAAACTGTCCCAAAATACAAAGTGGTACCCCTTTGAGTTTTTGGCTGAAAAACTGACCCAAAATGTAAAGGGGTACCCCTATGAGTTTTTGGTAAAAAACACAACAAAAATGCAAAGGGGTACCCCTATGGGTTTTTGGCTGAAAAACTGACCCAAAGGGCAAAGGGGTACCCCATTGAGTCTTTGGCTGAAGAACTGAGTCAAAATACTCAGGGGTACACCTTTGTGTTTTTTTATGAAAAACTGACCAAAAATGCAAAAGGGTACACCTTTGATTTTTTTGCTGAAAAACTAACCCAAAATTCAAAGGGGTACCCCTTTAAGTTTTTGGTGAAAAACTGACCCAAATTGCAAAGGGGTATCCCTTCGAGTTTTTGGCTGAAAAACTGACAAAAAATGCAAAGGGGTACCCTTTTGAGTTTTTGGCTGAAAAACTGAGTCAAAATGCTGTGGGATACTCCTTCGCATTTTTTTATGAAAAATTTACCCAAAATGTAAAGGGGTACCCCTTTTAGTTTTTGTTGACAAAAAGACCCAAAATGCAAAGGGGTATCCCTTTGAGTTTTTTGTGAAAAACTGACCCAAAATACAAAGGGGTACCCCTTTGAGTTTTTGGCTGAAAAACTAACCCAAAATGTAAAGGGGTACCCCTTTGAGTTTTTGGATAAAAAACTGAGTCAAAATGCTAAGGGGTACTCCTTTGTGTTTTTTTATGGAAAACTGACCCAAAATGCAAAGGGGTACCCCTTTGAGTTTTTGGTGAATAACTGACCCAAAATGCAAAGGGGTACCTTTTTGAGTTTTTTGTGAAAAACTGACCCAAAATACAAAGGGGTACCACTTTGAGTTTTTGGCTGAAAAACTGACGCAAAATGAAAAGGGGTACCCTTTTGAGTTTTTGGTGAAAAACTGACCCAAAATGCAAAGGCGTACTCCTTTGAGATTTTGGTTGAAAAATTGAGTCAATATACTTAGGGGTACACATTTGTGTTTTTTTGTGAAAAACTGACCCAAAATGCAAAGGGGTCCTTTTAATTTTTGGCTAAAAAACTGAGTCAAAATGCTAAGGGGTACTCCTTTGTGTTTTTTTATGAAAAACTGACCAAAAATGCAAAGGGGTACCCCTTTGAGTTTTTGGTGAAAAACTGACCCAAAATGCAAAGGAGTACCTTTTTGAGTTTTTTGTTAAAAACTGTCCCAAAATACAAAGTGGTACCCCTTTTAGTTTTTGGCTGAAAAACTGACCCAAGTAAAGGGGGTACCCCTATGTGTTTTTTGTAAAAAACAGACCAAAAATGCAAAGGGGTACCCCTATGAGTTTTTGGCTGAAAAACTGACCCAAAGAGCAAAGGGGTACCCCATTGAGTCTTTGGCTGAAGAACTGAGTCAAAATACTCAGGGGTACACCTTTGTGTTTTTTTATGAAAAACTGACCCAAAATGCAAAAGGGTACCCCTTTGAGTTTTTGGCTGAAAAACTAACCCAAAATGCAAAGGGGTACCCCTTTAAGTTTTTGGTGAAAAACTAACCCAAATTGCAAAGGGATACCCCTTCGAGTTTTTGGCTGAAAAACTGACCCAAAATGCAAAAGGGTCTTCCTTTGAGTTTTTGGCTGAAAAACTGAGTCAAAATGCTAAGGGGTACTTCTTTCTATTTTTTTTTTATGAAAAACTGACCCAAAATGCAAAGGGGTACCCCTATGAGTTTTTGATGAAAAATTGACCCAAAATACAAAGGGTTACCCCTAAGAGTTTTTGGTGAAAAACTGAGGCAAAAAGCAAAGGGGTAACCCTTTGAGTTTTGGTGAAAAATAGACCAAAAATGCTAAGGGATACCCCTTTGAATTTTTTGTGAAAAACTGACCCAAAATGGAAAGGAGTACCCCAATGAATTTTTGGTGAAAAACTGACCCAAAATGCAAAGGGGTACCCCCACGAGTTTTTGGCTTAAAAACTAAGTCAAAATACTTAAGTGTTTTCTTTTGTGTTTTTGGTGAAAAAATGACCCAAAATGTGAAGGGGTACCCCTTTGAGTTTTTGGTGAAAATCTGACTCAAAATACAAAGGGGGTACCCCTTTTTGTTTTTGGCTGAAAAACTAACGCAAAATGAAAAGGGGTACCCCTATGAGTTTTTGATGAAAAACTGACCCAAAATGCGAAGGCGTACCCCTTTGAGTTTTTGGTTGAAAAACTGAGTTAAAATACTTAGGGGTACACATTTGTGTTTTTTTTGTGAAAAACTGACCCAAAATGCAAAGGGAGACCCCTTTGAGTTTTTGGATAAAAAACTGAGTCAAAATGCTAAGGGGTACTCCTTTGTGTTTTTTTATGGAAAAGTGACCCAAAATGCAAAGGCGTACCCCTTTGAGTTTTTGGTTGAAAAACTGAGTCAAAATACTTAGGGGTACACATTTGTGTTTTTTTGTGAAAAACTGATCCAAAATGCAAAGGGGTACCTCTTTTAGTTTTTGGCTAAAAAACTGAGTCAAAATGCTAAGGGGTACTCCTTTGTGTTTTTTTTATGAAAAACTGACCAAAATTGCAAAGGGGTACCCCTTTGAGTTTTTGGTGAAAAACTGACCCAAAATGCAAAGGGGTACCTTTTTGTGTTTTTTGTGAAAAACTGTCCCAAAATACATAGTGGTACCCCTTTGAGTTTTTGGCTGAAAAACTGACCCAAAATGTAAAGGGGTACCCCTATAGAGTTTTTGGTAAAAAACAGACCAAAAATGCAAAGGGGTACCCTATGAGATTTTGGCTGAAAAACTGACCCAAAGAGAAAGGGGTACCCCATTGACTCTTTGGTTGAAGAACTGAGTCAAAATACTCAGGGGTACACCTTTGTGTTTTTTTATGAAAAACTGACCAAAAATGCAAAAGGGTACCCCTTTGAGTTTTTTGCTGAAAAACTAACCCAAAATGCAAAGGGGTACCCCTTTAAGTTTTTGGTGAAAAACTTACCCAAATTGCAAAGGGGTATCCCTTCGAGTTTTTGGCTGAAAAACTGACCAAAAAATGCAAAGGGGTACCCTTTTGAGTTTTTGGCTGAAAAACTGAGTCAAAATGCTGTGGGATACTCCTTTGTATTTTTTTATGAAAAATTGACAAAAAATGTAAAGGGGTACCCCTTTTAGTTTTTGTTGAAAAAAAGACCAAAAATGCAAAGGGGTATCCCTTTGAGTTTTTTGTGAAAAACTGACCCAAAATACAAAGGGCTACCCCTTTGAGTTTTTGGCTGAAAAACTAACCCAAAATGTAAAGGGGTACCCCTTTGAGTTTTCGGTGAAAAACTGACCCAAATTGCAAAGGGATACCCCTTCGTGTTTTTGGCTAAAAAACTGACCCAAAATGCAAAGGGGTGTCCCTTTGAGTTTTTGGTTGAAAAATTGAGTCAAAATGCGAAGGAGTACTCCTTTGTATTTATTTTTTGAAAAATTGACCCAAAATGCAAAGGGGTACCCCTTTGAGTTTTTGGTGAAAAACTGACCCATAATGCAAAGGTGTACCCCTTTGAGTTTTTGGCTGAAAAACTGACCCAAAATTCAAAGAGGTACCACTTTGAGTTTTTGGCTGAAAAACTGACCCAAAATGCAAAGGGTTACCCCTATGAGTTTTTGGTGAAAAACTGACCCAAAATGCAAAGGGGTAACCCTTTGAGTTTTGGTGAAAAACAGACCCAAAATGCTAAGGGTTACCCTTTTGAGTTTTTGGGTGAAAAACTGACCCAAAATGCAAAGGGGTACCCCATTGAGTCTTTGGTTGAAGAACTGAGTCAAAATACTCAGGGGTACACCTTTGTGTTTTTTTATGAAAAACTGACCAAAAATGCAAAAGGGTACCCCTTTGAGTTTTTTGCTGAAAAACTAACCCAAAATGCAATGGGGTACCCCTTTAAGTTTTTTGTGAAAAACTGACCCAAATTGCAAAGGGGTATCCCTTCGAGTTTTTGGCTGAAAAACTGACCAAAAATGCAAAGGGGTACCCTTTCCTTTTGAGTTTTTAGCTGAAAAACTGAGTCAAAATGCAGTGGGATACTCCTTTGTATTTTTTTATGAAAAATTGACCCAAAATGTAAAGGGGTACCCCTTTTAGTTTTTGTTGAAAAAAAGACCAAAAATGCAAAGGGGTATCACTTTGAGTTTTTTGTGAAAAACTGATCCAAAATACAAAGGGGGTACCCCTTTGAGTTTTTGGCTGAAAAACTAACCCAAAATGTAAAGGGGTACCCCTTTGAGTTTTTGGTGAAAAACTGACCCAAATTGCAAAGGAATACCCCTTCGAGTTTTTGGCTGAAAAACTGACCCAAAATGCAATGGAGTGTCCCTTTGAGTTTTTGGTTGAAAAATTGAGTCAAAATGCTAAGGAGTACTCCTTTGTATTTATTTTTTGAAAAATTGACCAAAAATGCAAAGGGGTACCCCTTTGAGTTTTTGGTGAAAAACTGACCCAAAATGCAAAGGTGTACCCCTTTGAGTTTTTGGCTGAAAAACTGACCCAAAATTCAAAGAGGTTCCACTTTGAGTTTTGGCTGAAAAACTGACCCAAAATGCAAAGGGTTACCCCTATGAGTTTTTGGTGAAAAACTGACCCAAAATGCAAAGGGGTAACCCTTTGAGTTTTGGTGAAAAACAGACCCAAAATGCTAAGGGGTACCCCTTTGAATTTTTTGTGAAAAACTGACCCAAAATGCAAAGGGGTACCCCCACGAGTTTTTGGATTAAAAACTGAGTCAATATACTTAAGGGTTCTCCTTTGTGTTTTTGGTGAAAAACTGACCCAAAATGCTAAGGGTTACCCTTTTGAGTTTTTGGTGAAAAACTGACCCAAAATGCAAAGGGGTTAACCCTTTGAGTTTTGGTGAAAAACAGACCCAAAATGCTAAGGGGTACCCCTTTGAATTTTTTGTGAAAAACTGACCCAAAATGCAAAGGGGTACCCGCACGAGTTTTTGGATTAAAAACTGAGTCAAAATACTTAAGGGTTCTCCTTTGTGTTTTTGGTGAAAACTGACCCAAAATGCAAAGGGGTACCCCTTTGAGTTTTTGGTGAAAATCTTACCCAAAATACAAAGGGGTACCACTTTGAGTTTTTGGCTGAAAAACTGACGCAAAATGAAAAGGGGTACCCCTTTGAGTTTTTGGTGAAAAACTGACCCAAAATGCAAAGGCGTACCCCTTTGAGATTTTGGTTGAAAAACTGAGTCAATATACTTAGGGGTACACATTTGTGTTTTTTGTGAAAAACTAACCCAAAATGCAAAGGGGTACCCCTTTTAGTTTTTGGCTAAAAAACTGAGTCAAAATGCTAAGGGGTACTCCTTTTTGTTTTTATATGAAAAACTGACCAAAAACACAAAGGGGTACCTCTTTGAGTTTTTTGTGAAAAACTGACCCAAAATGAAAAGGAGTACCTTTTTGAGTTTTTTGTGAAAAACTGTCCCAAAATACAAAGTGGTACCCCTTTGAGTTTTTGGCTGAAAAACTGACCCAAAATGTAAAGGGGTACCCCTATGTGTTTTTGGTAAAAAAGAGACAAAAAATGCAAAGGGGTACCCCTATGAGTTTTTGGCTGAAAAACTGACCCAAAGAGCAAAGGGGTACCCCATTGAGTCTTTGGCTGAAGAACTGAGTCAAAATACTTAGGGGTACACCTTTGTGTTTTTTTATGAAAAACTGACCCAAAATGCAAAGGGGTAACCCTTTGAGTTTTGGTGAAAAACAGACCAAAATGCTAAGGGTTACCCTTTTGAGTTTTTGATGAAAAACTGACCCAAAATGCAAAGGGGTAACCCTTTGAGTTTTGGTGAAAAACTGACCCAAAATGATAAGAGGTACCCCTTTGAATTTTTTGTGAAAAACTGACCCAAAATGCAAAGGGGTACCCCCACGAGTTTTTGGATTAAAAACTGAGTCAATATACTTAAGGGTTCTCCTTTGTGTTTTTGGTGAAAAACTGACCCAAAATGCTAAGGATTACCCTTTTGAGTTTTTGGTGAAAAACTGACCCAAAATGCAAAGGGGTTAACCCTTTGAGTTTTGGTGAAAAACAGACCCAAAATGCTAAGGGGTACCCCTTTGAATTTTTTGTGAAAAACTGACCCAAAATGCAAAGGGGTACCCGCACGAGTTTTTGGATTAAAAACTGAGTCAAAATACTTAAGGGTTCTCCTTTGTGTTTTTGGTGAAAAACTGACCCAAAATGCAAAGGGGTACCCCTTTGAGTTTTTGGTGAAAATCTTACCCAAAATACAAAGGGGTACCACTTTGAGTTTTTGGCTGAAAAACTGACGCAAAATGAAAAGGGGTACCCCTTTGAGTTTTTGGTGAAAAACTGACCCAAAATGCAAAGGAGTACCCCTTTGAGATTTTGGTTGAAAAACTGAGTCAATATACTTAGGGGTACACATTTGTGTTTTTTTGTGAAAAACTAACCCAAAATGCAAAGGGGTACCCCTTTTAGTTTTTGGCTAAAAAACTGAGTGAAAATGCTAAGGGGTACTCCTTTTTGTTTTTTATGAAAAACTGACCAAAAAACACAAAGGGGTACCTCTTTGAGTTTTTTGTGAAAAACTGACCCAAAATGCAAAGGAGTACCTTTTTGAGGTTTTTTGTGAAAAACTGTCCCAAAATACAAAGTGGTACCCTTTGAGTTTTTGGCTGAAAAACTGACCCAAAATGTAAAGGGGTACCCCTATGTGTTTTTGGTAAAAAAGATCCAAAAAATGCAAAGGGGTACCCCTATGAGTTTTTGGCTGAAAAACTGACCCAAAGAGCAAAGGGGTACCCCATTGAGTCTTTGGCTGAAGAACTGAGTCAAAATACTCAGGGGTACACCTTTGTGTTTTTTTATGAAAAACTGACCCAAAATGCAAAAGGGTACCCCTTTGAGTTTTTGGCTAAAAAACTGACCCAAAATGCAAAGGGGTGTCCCTTGAGTTTTTGGTTGAAAAATTGAGTCAAAATGCGAAGGAGTACTCCTTTGTATTTATTTTTTGAAAAATTGACCCAAAATGCAAAGGGGTACCCCTTTGAGTTTTTGGTGAAAAACTGACCCATAATGCAAAGGTGTACCCCTTTGAGTTTTTGGCTGAAAAACTGACCCAAAATGCAAAGGGTTACCCCTATGAGTTTTTGGTGAAAAACTGACCCAAAATGCAAAGGGGTAACCCTTTGAGTTTTGGTGAAAAACAGACCCAAAATGCTAAGGGTTACCCTTTTGAGTTTTTGGTGAAAAACTGACCCAAAATGCAAAGGGGTACCCCATTGAGTCTTTGGTTGAAGAACTGAGTCAAAATACTCAGGGTACACCTTTGTGTTTTTTTATGAAAAACTGACCAAAAATGCAAAAGGGTACCCCTTTGAGTTTTTTGCTGAAAAACTAACCCAAAATGCAATGGGGTACCCCTTTAAGTTTTTTGTGAAAAACTGACCCAAATTGCAAAGGGGTATCCCTTCGAGTTTTTGGCTGAAAAACTGACCAAAAATGCAAAGGGGTACCCTTTTGAGTTTTTAGCTGAAAAACTGAGTCAAAATGCAGTGGGATACTCCTTTGTATTTTTTTATGAAAAATTGACCCAAAATGTAAAGGGGTACCCCTTTTAGTTTTTGTTGAAAAAAAGACCAAAAATGCAAAGGGGTATCCCTTTGAGTTTTTTGTGAAAAACTGATCCAAAATACAAAGGGGTACCCTTTTGAGTTTTTGGCTGAAAAACTAACCCAAAATGTAAAGGGGTACCCCTTTGAGTTTTTGGTGAAAAACTGACCCAAATTGCAAAGGAATACCCCTTCGAGTTTTTGGCTGAAAAACTGACCCAAAATGCAATGGAGTGTCCCTTTGAGTTTTTGGTTGAAAAATTGAGTCAAAATGCTAAGGAGTACTCCTTTGTATTTATTTTTTGAAAAATTGACCCAAAATGCAAAGGGGTACCCCTTTGAGTTTTTGGTGAAAAACTGACCCAAAATGCAAAGGTGTACCCCTTGAGTTTTTGGCTGAAAAACTGACCCAAAATTCAAAGAGGTACCACTTTGAGTTTTTGGCTGAAAAACTGACCCAAAATGCAAAGGGTTACCCCTATGAGTTTTTGGTGAAAAACTGACCCAAAATGCAAAGGGGTAACCCTTTGAGTTTTGGTGAAAAACAGACCCAAAATGCTAAGGGTTACCCTTTTGAGTTTTTGGTGAAAAACTGACCCAAAATGCAAAGGGGTAACCCTTTGAGTTTTGGTGAAAAACAGACCCAAAATGCTAAGGGGTACCCCTTTGAATTTTTTGTGAAAAACTGACCCAAAATGCAAAGGGGTACCCCCACGAGTTTTTGGATTAAAAATTGAGTCAATATACTTAAGGGTTCTTCTTTGTGTTTTTGGTGAAAAACTGACCCAAAATGCTAAGGGTTACCCTTTTGAGTTTTTGGTGAAAAACTGACCCAAAATGCAAAGGGGTTAACCCTTTGAGTTTTGGTGAAAAACAGACCCAAAATGCTATGGGGTACCCCTTTGAATTTTTTGTGAAAAACTGACCCAAAATGCAAAGGGGTACCCGCACGAGTTTTTGGATTAAAAACTGAGTCAAAATACTTAAGGGTTCTCCTTTGTGTTTTTGGTGAAAAACTGACCCAAAATGCAAAGGGGTACCCCTTTGAGTTTTTGGTGAAAATCTTACCCAAAATACAAAGGGGTACCACTTTGAGTTTTTGGCTGAAAAACTGACGCAAAATGAAAAGGGGTACCCCTTTGAGTTTTTGGTGAAAAACTGACCCAAAATGCAAAGGCGTACCCCTTTGAGATTTTGGTTGAAAAACTGAGTCAATATACTTAGGGGTACACATTTGTGTTTTTTGTGAAAAACTAACCCAAAATGCAAAGGGGTACCCCTTTTAGTTTTTGGCTAAAAAACTGAGTCAAAATGCTAAGGGGTACTCCTTTTTGTTTTTTTATGAAAAACTGACCAAAAACACAAAGGGGTACCTCTTTGAGTTTTTTGTGAAAAACTGACCCAAAATGCAAAGGAGTACCTTTTGAGTTTTTTGTGAAAAACTGTCCCAAAATACAAAGTGGTACCCCTTTGAGTTTTTGGCTGAAAAACTGACCCAAAATGTAAAGGGGTACCCCTATGTGTTTTTGGTAAAAAAGAGACAAAAAATGCAAAGGGGTACCCCTATGAGTTTTTGGCTGAAAAACTGACCCAAAGAGCAAAGGGGTACCCCATTGAGTCTTTGGCTGAAGAACTGAGTCAAAATACTCAGGGGTACACCTTTGTGTTTTTTTATGAAAAACTGACCCAAAATGCAAAAGGGTACCCCTTTGAGTTTTTGGCTGAAAAACAAACCCAAAATGCAAAGGGGTACCCCTTTGAGTTTTTGGTGAAAAACTGACCCAAATTGCAAAGGGATACCCCTTTGAGTTTTGGTGAAAAACAGACCTAAAATGCTAAGGGGTACCCCTTTGAATTTTTTGTGAAAAACTGACCCAAAATGCAAAGGGGTACCCCCACGAGTTTTTGGATTAAAAACTGAGTCAATATACTTAAGGGTTCTGCTTTGTGTTTTTGGTGAAAAACTGACCCAAAATGCTAAGGGTTACCCTTTTGAGTTTTTGGTGAAAAACTGACCCAAAATGCAAAGGGGTTAACCCTTTGAGTTTTGGTGAAAAACAGACCCAAAATGCTAAGGGGTACCCCTTTGAATTTTTTGTGAAAAACTGACCCAAAATGCAAAGGGGTACCCCCTCGAGTTTTTTCGATTAAAAACTGAGTCAAAATACTTAAGGATTCTCCTTTGTGTGTTTTTGGTGAAAAACTGACCCAAAATGCAAAGGGGTACCCCTTTGAGTTTTTGGTGAAAATCTTACCCAAAATACAAAGGGGTACCACTTTGAGTTTTTGGCTGAAAAAACTGACGCAAAATGAAAAGGGGTACCCCTTTGAGTTTTTGGTGAAAAACTGACCCAAAATGCAAAGGCGTACCCCTTTGAGATTTTGGTTGAAAAACTGAGTCAATATACTTAGGGGTACACATTTGTGTTTTTTGTGAAAAACTAACCCAAAATGCAAAGGGGTACCCCTTTTAGTTTTTGGCTAAAAAACTGAGTCAAAATGCTAAGGGGTACTCCTTTTTGTTTTTTATGAAAAACTGACCAAAAACACAAAGGGGTACCTCTTTGAGTTTTTTGTGAAAAACTGACCCAAAATGCAAAGGAGTACCTTTTTGAGTTTTTTGTGAAAAACTGTCCCAAAATACAAAGTGGTACCCCTTTGAGTTTTTGGCTGAAAAACTGACCCAAAATGTAAAGGGGTACCCCTATGTGTTTTTGGTAAAAAAGAGACAAAAAATGCTAAGGGGTACCCCTATGAGTTTTTGGCTGAAAAACTGACCCAAAGAGCAAAGAGGTACCCCATTGAGTCTTTGGCTGAAGAACTGAGTCAAAATACTCAGGGGTACACCTTTGTGTTTTTTTATGAAAAACTGACCCAAAATGCAAAAGGGTACCCCTTTGAGTTTTTGGCTGAAAAACAAACCCAAAATGCAAAGGGGTACCCCTTTGAGTTTTTGGTGAAAAACTGACCCAAATTGCAAAGGGATGCCCCTTCGAGTTGTTGGCTGAAAAACTGACCCAAAATGCAAAAGGGTATCCCTTTGAATTTTTGGCTGAAAAACTGAGTCAAAATGCTAAGGGGTACTTCTTTGTATTTTTTTATGAAAAACTGACCCAAAATGCAAAGGGGTACCCCTATGAGTTTTTGATGAAAATGACCAAATGACCAACAAGGGGTACCCCTTTGAGTTTTTGGTTGAAAAACTGTGGCAAAAAGCAAAGGGGTAACCCTTTGAGTTTTGGTGAAAAATAGACCAAAAATGCTAAGGGATACCCCTTTGAATTTTTTGTGAAAAACTGACCCAAAATGGAAAGAAGTACCCCAATGAATTTTTGGTGAAAAGTGACCCAAAATGCAAAGGGGTACCCCCACGAGTTTTTGGCTTAAAAACTAAGTCAAAATACTTAAGTGTTTTCTTTTGTGTTTTTGGTGAAAAACTGACCCAAAATGTGAAGGGTACCCCTTTGAGTTGGGAAAAACTGACCCAAAATGTGAAGGGGTACCCCTTTGAGGTTTTGGCGAAAATCTGACTCAAAATACAAAGGGGTACTTTTTGGCTGAAAAACTAATGCAAAATGAAAAGGGGTACCCCTATGAGTTTTTGATGAAAACTGACCCAAAAGGCGAAGGCGTACCCCTTTGAGTTTTTGGTTTAAAAACTGAGTTAAAATACTTAGGGGTACACATTTGTGTTTTTTGTGAAAAAACTGACCCAAAATGCAAAGGGAACCTAGACCCCTTAGTTTTTGGATAAAAAACTGAGTCAAAATGCTAAGGGGTACTCCTTTGTATTTTTTTATGAAAACTGACCCAAAATGAAAAGGGGTACCCCTTTGAGTTTTTGGTGAATAACTGACCCAAAATGCAAAGGGGTACCTTTTTGAGTTTTTTTGTGAAAAACTGACCTAAAATACAAAGGGGTACCCCTTTGAGTTTTTGGCTGAAAAAATGAGCCACAATGCAAAGGGGTACCCCTATGAGTTTTTGGTAAAAAAGTGGCAAAAAATGCAAATGGGTACCCCTTTGAGTTTTTGGCTGAAAAACTTACCCATAATGCAATGGGGTACCCCTTTGAGCTTTTGGCTGAAAAACTGACCCAAAATGCAAAGAGGTACCACTTTGAGTTTTTGGCTGAAGAACTAACCCAAAATGCAAATGATTACCCCTATGAGTTTTTTGTGAAAAATTGACCCAAAATGCTAAGGGTTACCCCTTTGAGTTTTTGGTGAAAAACTGACCCAAAATGCAATGGGGGTAACCCTTTGAGTTTTGGTGAAAAACAGACCCAAAATGCTAAGGGGTACCCCTTTAAGTTTTTGGTGAATAACTGACCCAAAATGCAAAGGGGTACCTTTTTGAGTTTTTTGTGAAAAACTGTCCCAAAATAAAAAGGGGTACCCCTTTGAGTTTTTGGCTGAAAAACTGAGATTAAATGCAAAGGGGTACCCCTATGAGTTTTTTGTAAAAAACTGACCAAAAATGCAAAGGGATACCCCTTTGAGTTTTTGGCTGAAAAACTGACCCATAATGCAAAGGGGTACCCCTTTGAGTTTTCGGCTGAAAAACTGACCCAAAATACAAAGAGGTACCACTTTGCGTTTTTGGCTGAAGAACTGACACAAAATGCATAGGGATACCCCTATGAATTTTTGGTGAAAAACTGACCCAAAATGCAAAGCGGTAACCCTTTGAGTTTTGGTGAAAAACAGACCAAAAATGCTAAAGGCTACCTACTTGAATTTTTTGTGAAAAACTGACCCAAAAAGCAAAGGAGTACCCCTATGATTTTTTGGTGAAAAACTGACCCAAAATGCAAAGGGGTACCCCCACGAGTTTTTGGATTAAAAACTGAGTCAAAATACTTAAGGGTTCTCCTTTGTGTTTTTGGTGAAAAACTTACCCAAAATGCAAAGGGGTACCACTTTGAGTTTTTGGTGAAAATCTGACCCAAAATACAAAGGGGTACCCCTTTGAGTTTTTGGCAGAAAAACTGACGCAAAATGAAAAGGGGTACCCCTATGAGTTTTTTGTCAAAAACTGACCCAAAATGCAAAGGGGTACCCCTTTTAGTTTTTGGCTAAAAAACTGAGTCAAAATGCTAAGGGGTACTCCTTTGTGTCTTTTTATGAAAAACTGACAAAAAATGCAAAGGGGTACCCTTTTGAGTTTTTTGTGAAATACTGACGCAAAATGCAAAGGGGTACCTTTTTGAGTTTTTTGTGAAAAACTGTCCAAAAATACAAAGTGGTACCCCTTTGAGTTTTTGGCTGAAAAACTGACCCAAAATGTAAAGGGGTACCCCTTTGAGTTTTTGGTAAAAAACAGACAAAAAATGCAAAGGGGTACCCCTATGAGTTTTTGGCTGAAAAACTGACCCAAAGAGCAAAGGGGTACCCTATTGAGTCTTTGGCTGAAGAACTGAGTCAAAATACTCAGGGGTACACCTTTGTGTTTTTTTTATGAAAAACTGACCCAAAATGCAAAAGTGTACGCCTTTGAGTTTTTGGCTGAAAAACTAACCCAAAATGCAAAGGGGTACCCCTTTGAGGTTTTGGTGAAAAACTGACCAAATTGCAAAGGGATACCCCTTCGAGTTTTTGGCTCAAAAACTGACCCAAAATGCAAAGGGGTCTCCCTTTGAGTTTTTGACTGAAAAAGTGAGTCAAAATGCTAAGGGGTACTCCTTTGTATTTTGGCTAAAAAACTGAGTCAATATACTTAGGGGTACATATTTGTGTTTTTTTTTGAAAAACTGACCCAAAATGCAAAGGGTACCCCTTTTAGTTTTTGGCTAAAAAACTGAGTCAAAATGCTAAGGGGTACTCCTTTGTATTTTTTTTATGTAAAACTGACCAAAAATGCAAAGGGGTACCCCTTTGAGTTTTTGGTGAAATACTGACCCAAAATGCAAAGGGGTACCTTTTTGAGTTTTTTGTGAAAAACTATCCCAAAATACAAAGTAGTACCCCTTTGAGTTTTTGGCTGAAAAACTGACCCAAAATGTAAAGGGGTACCCCTTTGAGTTTTTGGTAAAAAACAGACAAAAAATGCAAAGGGGTACCCCTATGAATTTTTGGCTGAAAAACTGACCCAAAGAGCAAAGGGGTACCCTATTGAGTCTTTGGCTGAAGAACTGAGTCAAAATACTCAGGGGTACACCTTTGTGTTTTTTTATGAAAAACTGACCCAAAATGCAAAAGTGTACGCCTTTGAGTTTTTGGCTGAAAAACTAACCCAAAATGCAAAGGGGTACCCCTTTGAGGTTTTGGTGAAAAACTGACCAAATTGCAAAGGGATACCCCTTCGAGTTTTTGGCTCAAAAACTGACCCAAAATGCAAAGGGGTCTCCCTTTGAGTTTTTGACTGAAAAACTGAGTCAAAATGCTAAGGGGTACTCCTTTGTATTTTGGCTAAAAAACTGAGTCAATATACTTAGGGGTACATATTTGTGTTTTTTTTTGAAAAACTGACCCAAAATGCAAAGGGTACCCCTTTTAGTTTTTGGCTAAAAAACTGAGTCAAAATGCTAAGGGGTACTCCTTTGTATTTTTTTTATGTAAAACTGACCAAAAATGCAAAGGGGTACCCCTTTGAGTTTTTGGTGAAATACTGACCCAAAATGCAAAGGGGTACCTTTTTGAGTTTTTTGTGAAAAACTATCCCAAAATACAAAGTAGTACCCCTTTAATTTTTTGGCTGAAAAACTGACCGAAAATGTAAAGGGGTACCCCTTTGAGGTTTTTGGTAAAAAACAGACAAAAAATGCAAAGGGGTACCCCTATGAGTTTTTGGCTGAAAAACTGACCCAAAGAGCAAAGGGGTACCCTATTGAGTCTTTGGCTGAAGAACTGAGTCAAAATACTCTGGGGTACACCTTTGTGTTTTTTTATGAAAAACTGACCCAAAATGCAAAAGTGTACGCCTTTGAGTTTTTGGCTGAAAAACTAACCCAAAATGCAAAGGGGTACCCCTTTGAGGTTTTGGTGAAAAACTGACCAAATTGCAAAGGGATACCCCTTCGAGTTTTTGGCTCAAAAACTGACCCAAAATGCAAAGGGGTCTCCCTTTGAGTTTTTGACTGAAAAACTGAGTCAAAATGCTAAGGGGTACTCCTTTGTATTTTGGCTAAAAAACTGAGTCAATATACTTAGGGGTACATATTTGTGTTTTTTTTGAAAAACTGACCCAAAATGCAAAGGGTACCCCTTTTAGTTTTTGGCTAAAAAACTGAGTCAAAATGCTAAGGGGTACTCCTTTGTATTTTTTTTATGTAAAACTGACCAAAAATACAAAGGGGTACCCCTTTGAGTTTTTGGTGAAATACTGACCCAAAATGCAAAGGGGTACCTTTTTGAGTTTTTTGTGAAAAACTATCCCAAAATACAAAGTAGTACCCCTTTGAGTTTTTGGCTGAAAAACTGACCCAAAATGTAAAGGGGTACCCCTTTGAGTTTTTGGTAAAAAACAGACAAAAAATGCAAAGGGGTACCCCTATGAGTTTTTGGCTGAAAAACTGACCCAAAGAGCAAAGGGGTACCCTATTGAGTCTTTGGCTGAAGAACTGAGTCAAAATACTCTGGGGTACACCTTTGTGTTTTTTTATGAAAAACTGACCCAAATGCAAAAGTGTACGCCTTTGAGTTTTTGGCTGAAAAACTAACCCAAAATGCAAAGGGGTACCCCTTTGAGGTTTTGGTGAAAAACTGACCAAATTGCAAAGGGATACCCCTTCGAGTTTTTAGCTCAAAAACTGACCCAAAATGCAAAGGGGTCTCCCTTTGAGTTTTTGACTGAAAAACTGAGTCAAAATGCTAAGGGGTACTCCTTTGTATTTTGGCTAAAAAACTGAGTCAATATACTTAGGGGTACATATTTGTGTTTTTTTTTTGAAAAACTGACCCAAAATGCAAAGGGTACCCCTTTTAGTTTTTGGCTAAAAAACTGAGTCAAAATGCTAAGGGGTACTCCTTTGTATTTTTTTATGTAAAACTGACCAAAAATGCAAAGGGGTACCCCTTTGAGTTTTTGGTGAAATACTGACCCAAAATGGAAAGGGGTACCTTTTTGAGTTTTTTGTGAAAAACTATCCCAAAATACAAAGTGGTACCCCTTTGAGTTTTTGGCTGAAAAACTGACCCAAAATGTAAAGGGGTACCCCTATGAGTTTTCGGTAAAAAACACAACAAAAATGCAAAGGGGTACCCCTATGAGTTTTTGGCTGAAAAACTGACCCAAAGGGCAAAGGGGTACCCCATTGAGTCTTTGGCTGAAGAACTGAGTCAAAATACTCAGGGGTAGACCTTTGTGTTTTTTTATAAAAAACTGACCCAAAATGCAAAAGGGTACCCCTTTGAGTTTTTCGCTGAAAAACTAACCCAAAATGCAAAGGGGTACCCCTTTGAGTTTTTGGTGAAAAACTGACCCAAATTGCAAAGGGATACCCCTTCGAGTTTTTAGCTTGAAAAACTTACCCAAAATGCAAAGGGGTCTCCCTTTGAGTTTTTGGCTGAAAAACTGAGGCAAAATGCTAAGGGGTACTCCTTTGTATTTTTTTATGAAAAGTAACCCAAAATGCAAAGGGGTATCCCTATGAGTTTTTGATGAAAAACTAACCCAAAATGCAAAGGGGTACCCCCTTTGAGTTTTTGGCTGAAAAATTGACCCAAAATGCAAAGAGATACCACTTTGATTTTTTGGCTGAAAAACAGACCGATATTACAAAGGGTTACCCCTAAGAGTTTTTGGTGAAAAACTGAGCCAAAAAGCAAAGGGATAACCCTTTGAGTTTTGGTGAAAAATAGACCAAAAATGCTAAGGGATACCGCTTTGAATTTTTTGTGAAAAAACTGACCCAAAAATGGAAAGGAGTACCAACGAATTTTTGGTGAAAAACTGACCCAAAATGCAAAGGGGTACCCCCACGAGTTTTTGGCTTAAAAACTGAGTCAAAATACTTAAGTGTTTTCTTTTGTGTTTTTGGTGAAAAAACTGACCCAAAATGTGAAGGGGTACCCCTTTGAGGTTTTGGTGAAAATCTGACTCAAAATACAAAGGGGTACCCCTTTTTGTTTTTGGCTGAAAAACTAATGCAAAATGAAACGGGGTACCCCTTTGAGTTTTTGATGAAAAATTGACCCTAAAGGCGAAGGCGTACCCCTTGAGTTTTTGGTTGAAAAACTGAGTTAAAATACTTAGGGGTACACATTTGTGTTTTTTTGTGAAAAACTGACCCAAAATGCAAAGGGGTACCCCTTTGAGTTTTTGGATAAAAAACTGAGTCAAAATGCTAAGGGGTACTCCTTTGTGTTTTTTTATGGAAAACTGACCCAAATGCAAAGGGGTACCCCTTTGAGTTTTTTGGTGAATAACTGACCCAAAATGCAAAGGGGTACCTTTTTGAGTTTTTTTGTGAAAAACTGACCCAAAATACAAACGGGTACCCCTTTGAGTTTTTGGCTGAAAAACTGAGCCAAAATGCAAAGGGGTACCCCTATGAGTTTTTGGTAAAAAACTGACAAAAAATGCAAAGGGGTACCCCTCTGAGTTTTTGGCTGAAAAACTTACCCATAATGCAAAGGGGTACCCCTTTGAGCTTTTGGCTGAAAAACTGACCCAAAATGCAAAGAGGTACCACTTTGAGTTTTTGGCTGAAGAACTGACCCAAAATGCAAAGGATTACCCCTATGAGTTTTTTGTGAAAAACTGACCCAAAATGCAAAGGGGTAACCCTTTGAGTTTTGGTGAAAAACAGACCCGAAATGCTAAGGCTTACCCCTTTAAGTTTTTGGTGAAAAACTGACCCAAAATGCAAAGGGGTAACCCTTTGAGTTTTGGTGAAAAACAGACCCAAAATGCTAAGGGGTACCCCTTTGAGTTTTTGGTTGAAAAACTGACACAAAATGCAAAGGGGTACCTTTTTGAGTTTTTTGTGAAAAACTGTCCCAAAATACAAAGTGGTACCCCTTTGAGTTTTTGGCTTAAAAATAGACCCAAAATGTAAAGGGGTACACCTATGAGTTTTTGGTAAAAAAACAGACCAAAAATGCAAAGGGGTACCCCTATGAGTTTTTGGCTGAGAAACTGACCCAAAGAGCAAAGGGGTACCCCATTGAGTCTTTGGCTGAAGAACTGAGTCAAAATACTCAGGGGTACACCTTTGTGTTTTTTATGAAAAACTGACCCAAAATGCAAAAGGGAACCCCTTTGAGTTTTTGGTGAAAAACTAACCCAAATTGCAAAGGGATACCCCTTCGAGTTTTTGGATGAAAAACTGACCCAAAATACAAAAAGGTCTCCCTTTGAGTTTTTGGCTGAAAAACTGAGTCAAAATGCTAAGGGGTACTTCTTTGTATTTTTTTATGAAAAACTGACCCAAAATGTAAAGGGGTACCCCTATGAGTTTTTGATGAAAAACTGACCCAAAATGCAAAGGGGTACCCCTTTGAGTTTTTGGCTGAAAAATTGACCCAAAATGTAAAGGGGTACCCCTATGAGTTTTCGGTAAAAAACACAACAAAAATGCAAAGGGGTACCCCTATGAGTTTTTGGCTGAAAAACTGACCCAAAGGGCAAAGGGGTACCCCATTGAGTCTTTGGCTGAAGAACTGAGTCAAAATACTCAGGGGTAGACCTTTGTGTTTTTTTATAAAAAACTGACCCAAAATGCAAAAGGGTACCCCTTTGAGTTTTTCGCTGAAAAACTAACCCAAAATGCAAAGGGTACCCCTTTGAGTTTTTGGTGAAAAACTGACCCAAATTGCAAAGGGATACCCCTTCGAGTTTTTAGCTGAAAAACTTACCCAAAATGCAAAGGGGTCTCCCTTTGAGTTTTTGGCTGAAAAACTGAGGCAAAATGCTAAGGGGTACTCCTTTGTATTTTTTTATGAAAAAGTAACCCAAAATGCAAAGGGGTATCCCTATGAGTTTTGATGAAAAACTAACCCAAAATGCAAAGGGGTACCCCTTTGAGTTTTTGGCTGAAAAATTGACCCAAAATGCAAAGAGATACCACTTTGATTTTTTGGCTGAAAAACAGACCGATATTACAAAGGGTTACCCCTAAGAGTTTTTGGTGAAAAACTGAGCCAAAAAGCAAAGGGATAACCCTTTGAGTTTTGGTGAAAAATAGACCAAAAATGCTAAGGGATACCGCTTTGAATTTTTTGTGAAAAACTGACCAAAAATGGAAAGGAGTACCCCAACGAATTTTTGGTGAAAAACTGACCCAAAATGCAAAGGGGTACCCCCACGAGTTTTTGGCTTAAAACTGAGTCAAAATACTTAAGTGTTTTCTTTGTGTTTTTGGTGAAAAACTGACCCAAAATGTGAAGGGGTACCCCTTTGAGGTTTTGGTGAAAATTTGACTCAAAATACAAAGGGGTACCCCTTTTTGTTTTTGGCTGAAAAACTAATGCAAAATGAAACGGGGTTACCCCTTTGAGTTTTTGATGAAAAATTGACCCTAAAGGCGAAGGCGTACCCCTTTGAGTTTTTGGTTGAAAACTGAGGTTAAAATACTTAGGGGTACACATTTGTGTTTTTTTGTGAAAAACTGACCCAAAATGCAAAGGGGTACCCCTTTGAGTTTTTGGATAAAAAACTGAGTCAAATGCTAAGGGGGTACTCCTTTGTGTTTTTTTATGGAAAACTGACCCAAAAATGCAAAGGGGTACCCCTTTGAGTTTTTGGTGAATAACTGACCCAAAATGCAAAGGGGTACCTTTTTGAGTTTTTTTGTGAAAAACTGACCCAAAATACAAACGGGTACCCCTTTGAGTTTTTGGCTGAAAAACTGAGCCAAAATGCAAAGGGGTACCCCTATGAGTTTTGGTAAAAAACTGACAAAAAATGCAAAGGGGTACCCCTCTGAGTTTTTGGCTGAAAAACTTACCATAATGCAAAGGGGTACCCCTTTGAGCTTTTGGCTGAAAAACTGACCCAAATGCAAAGAGGTACCACTTTGAGTTTTTGGCTGAAGAACTGACCCAAAATGCAAAGGATTACCCCTATGAGTTTTTTGTGAAAAACTGACCCAAAATGCAAAGGGGTACCCTTTGAGTTTTGGTGAAAAACAGACCCGAAATGCTAAGGCTTACCCCTTTAAGTTTTTGGTGAAAAACTGACCCAAAATGCAAAGGGGTAACCCTTTGAGTTTTGGTGAAAAACAGACCCAAAATGCTAAGGGGTACCCCTTTGAGTTTTTGGTGAAAAACTGACACAAAATGCAAAGGGGTACCTTTTTGAGTTTTTTGTGAAAAACTGTCCCAAAATACAAAGTGGTACCCCTTTGAGTTTTTGGCTGAAAAATAGACCCAAAATGTAAAGGGGTACCCCTATGAGTTTTTGGTAAAAAACAGACCAAAAATGCAAAGGGGTACCCCTATGAGTTTTTGGCTGAGAAACTGACCCAAAGAGCAAAGGGGTACCCCATTGAGTCTTTGGCTGAAGAACTGAGTCAAAATACTCAGGGGTACACCTTTGTGTTTTTTTATGAAAAACTGACCCAAAATGCAAAAGGGAACCCCTTTGAGTTTTTGGTGAAAAACTAACCCAATTTGCAAAGGGATACCCCTTCGAGTTTTTGGATGAAAAACTGACCCAAAATACAAAAAGGTCTCCCTTTGAGTTTTTGGCTGAAAAACTGAGTCAAAATGCTAAGGGGTACTTCTTTGTATTTTTTTATGAAAAACTGACCCAAAATGTAAAGGGGTACCCCTATGAGTTTTTGATGAAAAACTGACCCAAAATGCAAAGGGGTACCCCTTTGAGTTTTTGGCTGAAAAATTGACCCAAAATGCAAAGAGGTACCTCTTTGATTTTTTATGCTGAAAAACTGACACAAAAATACAAAGGGTTACCCCTAAGAGTTTTTGGTGAAAAACTGAGGCAAAAAGCAAAGGGGTAACCCTTTGAGTTTTGTTTAAAAATAGACCAAAAATACTAAGGGATACCCCTTTGAATTTTTTCTGAAAAACTGACCCAAAATGGAAAGGAGTACCCCCAATGAATTTTTGGTGAAAAACTGACCCAAAATGCAAAGGGGTACCCCACGAGTTTTTGGCTTAAAAACTGAGTCAAAATACTTAAGTGTTTTCTTTTGTGTTTTTGGTGAAAAACTGACCCAAAATGTGAAGGGGTACCACTTTGAGTTTTTGGTGAAAATCTGACTCAAAATACAAAGGGGTACCCCTTTTTGTTTTTGGCTGAAAAACTAACGCAAAATGAAAAGGGGTACCCCTATGATTTTTTGATGAAAAACTGACCCAAAATGCGAAGGCGTACCCCTTTGAGTTTTTGGTTGAAAAACTGAGTTAGAATACTTAGGGGTACACATTTGTGTTTTTTTGTGAAAAACTGACCCAAAATGCAAAGGGGTACCCCTTTGAGTTTTTGGATAAAAAACTGAGTCAAAATGCAAAGGGGTACTCCTTTGTGTTTTTTTATGGAAAACTGACCCAAAATGCAAAGGGGTACCCCTTGAGTTTTTGGTGAAAAGCTGACCCAAAATGCAAAGGGGTACCTTTTTGAGTTTTTTTGTGAAAAACTGACCCAAAATACAAAGGAGTACCCCTTTGAGTTTTTGGCTGAAAAACTGAGCCAAAATGCAAAGGGGTACCCCTATGAGTTTTTGGTAAAAAACTGACAAAAAATGCAAAGGGGTACCCCTCTGAGTTTTTGGCTGAAAAACTTACCCATAATGCAAAGGGGTACCCCTTTGAGCTTTTGGCTGAAAAACTGACCCAAAATGCAAAGAGGTACCACTTTGAGTTTTTGGCTGAAGAACTGACCCAAAATGCAAAGGATTACCCCTATGAGTTTTTCGTGAAAAACTGACCCAAAATGCAAAGGGGGCAACCCTTTGAGTTTTGGTGAAAAACAGACCCAAAATGCTAAGGGTTACCCCTTTGAGTTTTGGTGAAAAACTGACCCAAAATGCAAAGGGGTAACCCTTTGAGTTTTGGTGAAAAACAGACCCAAAATGCAAAGGGGTACCCCTTTGAGTTTTTGGTGAAAAACTGACCCAAAATACAAAGCGGTACCCCAATGAGTTTTTGGTAAAAAACTGACAAAAAATGCAAAGGGGTACCCCTTTGAGTTTTTGGCTGAAAAACTTACCTATAATGCAATGGGGTACCCCTTCGAGCTTTTGGCTGAAAAACTGATCCAAAATGCAAAGAGGTACCACTTTGAGTTTTTGGCTGAAGAACTGACCCAAAATGCAAAGGATAACCCCTATGAGTTTTTTGTGAAAAACTGACCCAAAATGCAAAGGGGTAACCCTTTGAGTTTTGGTGAAAAACAGACCCAAAATGCTAAGGGTTATCCCTTTGAGTTTTTGGTAAAAAACTGACCCAAAATGCAAAGGGGTAACCCTTTGAGTTTTGGTGAAAAACTGACCCAAAATACAAAGGGGTACCTTTTTGAGTTTTTTGTGAAAAACTGTCCCAAAATACAAAGTGGTACTCCTTTGAGTTTTTGGCTGAAAAACTGAGTCGAAATGCTAAGGGGTACTCCTTTGTATTTTTTTTTATAAAAAACTAACCCAAAATGCAAAGTTGTACCCCTATGAGTTTTTGATGAAAACTGACCCAAAATGCAAAGGGGTACCCCTTTGAGTTTTTGGCTGAAAAATTGACCCAAAATGCAAAGAGGTACCACTTTGATTTTTTGGCTGAAAAACTGACCCAAAATACAAAGGGTTACCCCTAAGAGTTTTTGGTGAAAAACTGAGGCAAAAAGCAAAGGGGTAACCCTTTGAGTTTTGGTGAAAAATAGACCAAAAATGCTAAGGGATACCCCTTTGAATTTTTTTGTGAAAAACTGACCCAAAATGGAAAGAGTACCCCAATGAATTTTTGGTGAAAAACTGACCCAAAATGCAAAGGGGTACCCCCACGAGTTTTTGTCTTAAAAACTGAGTCAAAATACTTAAGTGTTTTCTTTTGTGTTTTTGGTGAAAAACTGACCCAAAATGTGAAGGGGTACCCCTTTTAGTTTTTGGTGAAAACCTGACTCAAAATACAAAGGGGTACCCCTTTTTGTTTTTTGCTGAAAAACTTACGCAAAATGAAAAGGGGTACCCCTATGAGTTTTTGATGAAAAACTGACCCAACATACGAAGGCGTACCCCTTTCAGTTTTTGGTTGAAAAATTGATTTAAAATACTTAGGGGTACACATTTGTGTTTTTTTGTGAAACTGACCCAAAATGCAAAGGGGTACCCCTTTATGTTTTGGATAAAAAACTGAGTCAAAATGCTAAGGGGTACTCCTTTGTATTTTTTATGGAAAACTGACCCAAAATGCAAAGGGGTACCCCTTTGAGTTTTTGGTGAATAACTGACCCAAAATGCAAAGGGGTACCTTTTTGAGTTTTTTTGTGAAAAACTGACCAAAATACAAAGGGGTACCCCTTTGAGTTTTTGGCTGAAAAACTAAGCCAAAATGCAAAGGGGTACCCCAATGAGTTTTTGGTAAAAAACTGACAAAAAATGCAAAGGGGTACCCCTTTGAGTTTTGGCTAAAAAACATACCCATAATGCAAAGGGGTACCCCTTTCAGCTTTTGGCTGAAAAACTGACCCAAAATGCAAAGAGGTACCACTTTGAGTTTTTCGCTGAAGAACTGACCCAAAATGCAAAGGATTACCCCTATGAGTTTTTTGTGAAAACCTGACCCAAAATGCAAAGGGGTAACCCTTTGAGTTTTGGTGAAAAACAGACCCAAAATGCTAAGGGTTACCCCTTTGAGTTTTTGGCAAAAAACTGACCCAAAATGCAAAGGGGCAACCCTTTGAGTTTGGTGAAAACTGACCCAAAATGCAAAGGGGTACCTTTTTGAGTTTTTTGTGAAAAACTGTCCCAAAATACAAAGTGTTACTCCTTTGAGTTTTTGGCTGAAAAACTGACCCAAAATGTAAAGGGGTACCCCTATGAGTTTTTAGTAAAAAATAGACAAAAAATGCAAAGGGGTACCCCTATGAGTTTTTGGCTGAAAAACTGACCCAAAGAGCAAAGGGGTACCCCATTGAGTCTTTGGCTGAAGAATTAAGTCAAAATACTCAGGGGTACACCTTTGTGTTTTTTTATGAAAAAACTGACCCAAAATGCAAAAGGGTACCCCTTTGAGTTTTTGGATGAAAAACTCACCCAAAATGCAAAGGGGTACCCCTTTGAGTTTTTGGTGAAAAACTGACCCAAATTGCAAAGGGATACCCCTTCGACTTTTTGGCTGAAAAACTGACCCAAAATGCAAAGGGGTCTCCCTTTGAGTTTTTGGCTGAAAAACTGAGTCGAAATGCTAAGGGGTACTCCTTTGTATTTTTTTTTTATAAAAAACTGACCCAAAATGCAAAGTTGTACCCCTATGAGTTTTTGATGAAAAACTGACCCAAAATGCAAAGGGGTACCCCTTTGAGTTTTTGGCTGAAAAATTGACCCAAAATGCAAAGAGGTACCACTTTGATTTTTTGGCTGAAAAACTGACCCAAAATACAAAGGGTTACCCCTAAGAGTTTTTGGTGAAAAACTGAGGCAAAAAGCAAAGGGGTAACCCTTTGAGTTTTGGTGAAAAATAGACCAAAAATGCTAAGGGATACCCCTTTGAATTTTTTTGTGAAAACTGACCCAAAATGCAAAGGGGTACCCCTTTGAGTTTTTGGATAAAAAACTGAGTCAAAATGCTAAGGGGTACTCCTTTGTGTTTTTTTATGGAAAACTGACCCAAAATGCAAAGGGGTACCCCTTTGAGTTTTTGGTGAATAACTGACCTAAAATGCAAAGGGGTACCTTTTTGAGTTTTTTGTGAAAAACTGACCAAAATACAAAGGGGTACCCCTTTGAGTTTTAGGCTGAAAAACTAATCCAAAATGCAAAGGGGTACCCCTATGAGTTTTTGGTAAAAAACTGACCCAAAATGCAAAAGGGTACCCCTTTGAGTTTTTGGCTGAAAAACTGACCCAAAGAGCAAAGGGGTACCACATTGAGTCTTTGGCTGAAGAACTGACCCAAAATACAAAGGGGTACTCCGTTGTGTTTTTGGTGAATAACTGACCCAAAATGCAAAGGGGTACCTTTTTGCGTTTTTTGTGAAAAGCTAACCAAAAATACAAAGGGGTACCCCTTTGAGTTTTTGGCTGAAAAACTGAGCCAAAATGCAAAAGGCTACCCCAATCAGTTTTTGGTAAAAAACTGACAAAAAATGCAAAGGGGTACCCCTTTGAGTTTTTGGCTGAAAAACTTACCCATAATGCAAAGGGGTACCCCTTTGAGCTTTTGGCTGAAAAACTGACCCAAAATGCAAAGAGGTACCACTTTGAGTTTTTGGCTGAAGAACTGACCCAAAATGCAAAGGATTACCCCTATGAGTTTTTTGTGAAAAACTGACCCAAAATGCAAAGAGGTAACCCTTTGAGTTTTGGTGAAAAACAGACCCAAAATGCTAAGGGTTACCCCTTTGAGTTTTTGGTAAAAAACTGACCCAAAATGCAAAGGGGTAACCCTTTGAGTTTTGGTGAAAAACTGACCCAAAATGTAAAGGGGTACCTTTTTGTGTTTTTTGTGAAAAACTGCCCCAAAATGTAAAGTGATACTCCTTTGAGTTTTTGGCTGAAAAAATGACCCAAAATGTAAAGGGTTACCCCTCTGAGTTTTTGGTAAAAAACAGACAAAAAATGCAAAGGGGTACCCCTATGGGTTTTTGGCTGAAAAACTGACCCAAAGAGCAAAGGGGTACCCCATTAAGTCTTTGGCTGAAGAATTGAGTCAAAATACTCAGGGGTACACCTTTGTGTTTTTTTATGAAAAACTGACCCAAAACGCAAAAGGGAACCCCTTTGAGTTTTTGGCTGAAAAACTAACCCAAAAATGCAAAGGGTTACCTTTTTTGAGTTTTTGGTGAAAAACTAACCCAAATTGCAAAGGGATGCCCCTTCGAGTTTTTGGCTGAAAAACTGACCCAAAATACAAAAGGGTCTCCCTTTGAGTTTTTGGCTGAAAAACTGAGTCAAAATGCTAAGGGGTACTTCTTTGTATTTTTTTATGAAAAACTGACCCAAAATGCAAAGGGGTACCCCTATGAGTTTTTGATGAAAAACTAAACCAAAATGTAAAGGGGTACCCCTTTGAGTTTCTGGCTGAAAAATTGACCCAAAATGCAAAGAGTTACCACTTTGATTTTTTATGCTGAAAAACTGACCCAAAATACAAAGGGTTACCCCTAAGAGTTTTTGGTGAAAAAATGAGGCAAAAAGCAAAGGGGTAACCCTTTGAGTTTTGGTGAAAAATAGACCAAAAATTCTAAGGGATATCCATTTGAATTTTTTGTGAAAAACTGACCCAAAATGGAAAGGAGTACCCCAATGAATTTTTGGTGAAAAACTGACCCAAAATGCAAAGGGGTACCCCCACGAGTTTTTGGCTTAAAAACTGAGTCAAAATAGTTAAGTGTTTTCTTTTGTGTTTTTTGTGAAAAATTGACCCAAAATGTGAAGGGGTAACCCTTTGAGTTTTTGGTGAAAATCTAACTCAAAATACAAAGGGGTACCCCTTTTTGTTTTTGGCTGAAAAACTAACGCAAAATGAAAAGGGGTACCCCTATGAGTTTTTGATGAAAAACTGACCCAAAATGTGAAGGCGTACCCCTTTGAGTTTTTGGTTGAAAAACTGAATTAAAATACTTAGGGATACACATTTGTGTTTTTTTGTGAAAAACTGACCCAAAATGCAAAGGGGTACCCCTTTGAGTTTTTGGATAAAAAACTGAGTCAAAATGCTAAGGGGTACTCCTTTGTGTTTTTTTATGGAAAACTGACCCAAAATGCAAATGGGTACCCCTTTGAGTTTTTGGTGAATAACTGACCCAAAATGCAAAGGGGTACCTTTTTGAGTTTTTTGTGAAAAACTGACCAAAAATACAAAGGGGTACCCCTTTGAGTTTTTGGCTGAAAAACATAGCCAAAATGCAAAGGGGTACCCCTACGAGTTTTTAGTAAAAAACTTACCCAAAATGCAAAGGGGTAACCCTTTGAGTTTTTGGCTGAAAAATTGACCCAAAATGCAAAGAGGTACCACTTTGATTTTTTATGCTGAAAAACTGACCCAAAATACAAAGGGTTACCCCTAAGAGTTTTTGGTGAAAAACTGAGGCAAAAAGCAAAGGGGTAACCCTTTGAGTTTTGGTGAAAAATAGACAAAAAATGCTAAGGGATACCCCTTTGAATTTTTTGTGAAAAACTGACCCAAAATTGAAAGGAGTACCCTAATGAATTTTTTGTGAAAAACTGACCCAAAATGCAAAGGGGTACCCCCACGAGTTTTTGGCTTAAAAACTGAGTCAAAATAGTTAAGTGTTTTCTTTTGTGTTTTTTGTGAAAAATTGACCCAAAATGTGAAGGGGTACCCCTTTGAGTTTTTGGTGAAAATCTGACTCAAAATACAAAGGGGTACCCCTTTTTGTTTTTGGCTGAAAAACTAACGCAAAATGAAAAGGGGTACCCCTATGAGTTTTTGATGAAAAACTGACCCAAAATGTGAAGGCGTACCCCTTTAAGTTTTTGGTTGAAAAACTGAATTAAAATACTTAGGGGTACACATTTGTGATTTTTTGTGAAAAACTGACCCAAAATGCAAAGGGGTACCCCTTTGAGTTTTTGGATAAAAAACTGAGTCAAAATGCTAAGGGGTACTCCTTTGTGTTTTTTTATGGAAAACTGACCCAAAATGCAAAGGGGTACCCCTTTGAGTTTTTGGTGAATAACTGACCCAAAATGCAAAGGGGTACCTTTTTGAGTTTTTTGTGAAAGACTGACCCAAAATACAAAGGGGTACCCCTTTGAGTTTTTGGCTGAAAAACATAGCCAAAATGCAAAGGGGTACCCCTACGAGTTTTTAGTAAAAAACTTACCCAAAATGCAAAGGGGTAACCCTTTGAGTTTTTGGCTGAAAAATTGACCCAAAATGCAAAGAGGTACCACTTTGATTTTTTATGCTGAAAAACTGACCCAAAATACAAAGGGTTACCCCTAAGAGTTTTTGGTGAAAAACTGAGGCAAAAAGCAAAGGGGTAACCCTTTGAGTTTTGGTGAAAAATAGACAAAAAATGCTAAGGGATACCCCTTTGAATTTTTTTGTGAAAAACTGACCCAAAATTGAAAGGAGTACCCTAATGAATTTTTTGTGAAAAACTGACCCAAAATGCAAAGGGGTACCCCCACAAGTTTTTGGCTTAAAAACTGAGTCAAAATACTTAAGTGTTTTCTTTTGTGATTTTGGTGAAAAACTGACCCAAAATGTGAAGGGGTACCCCTTTGAGTTTTTGGTGAAAATCTGACTCAAAATACAAAGGGGTACCCCTTTTTGTTTTTGGCTGAAAAACTAACGCAAAATGAAAAGGGGTACCCTTATGAGTTTTTGATGAAAAACTGACCCAAAATGTGAAGGCGTACCCCTTTGAGTTTTTGGTTGAAAAACTGAATTAAAATACTTAGGGGTACACATTTGTGTTTTTTTGTGAAAAACTGACCCAAAATGCAAAGGGGTACCCCTTTGAGTTTTTGGATAAAAAACTGAGTCAAAATGCTAAGGGGTACTCCTTTGTGTTTTTTTATGGAAAACTGACCCAAAATGCAAAGGGGTACCCCTTTGAGTTTTTGGTGAATAACTGACCCAAAATGCAAAGGGGTACCTTTTTGAGTTTTTTGTGAAAAACTGACCCAAAATACAAAGGGGTACCCCTTTGAGTTTTTGGCTGAAAAACATAGCCAAAATGCAAAGGGGTACCCCTACGAGTTTTTAGTAAAAAACTGACCCAAAATGCAAAGGGGTAACCCTTTGAGTTTTTGGCTGAAAAATTGACCCAAAATGCAAAGAGGTACCACTTTGATTTTTTATGCTGAAAAACTGACCCAAAATACAAAGGGTTACCCCTAAGAGTTTTTGGTGGAAAACTGAGGCAAAAAGCAAAGGGGTAACCCTTTGAGTTTTGGTGAAAAATAGACAAAAAATGCTAAGGGATACCCCTTTGAATTTTTTGTGAAAAACTGACCCAAAATGGAAAGGAGTACCCTAATGAATTTTTGGTGAAAAACTGTCCCAAAATGCAAAGGGGTACCCCCACGAATTTTTGGCTTAAAAACTGAGTCAAAATACTTAAGTGTTTTCTTTTGTGTTTTTGGTGAAAAACTGACCCAAAATGTGAAGGGGTACCCCTTTGAGTTTTTGGTGAAAATCTGACTCAAAATACAAAGGGGTACCCCTTTCTGTTTTTGGCTGAAAAACTAACGCAAAATGAAAAGGGGTACCCCTATGAGTTTTTGATGAAAAACTGACCCAAAATACGAAGGCGTACCCCTTTGAGTTTTTTTTTGAAAAACTGAGTTAAAATACTTTGGGGTACACATTTGTGTTTTTTTGTGAAAAACTGACCCAAAATGCAAAGGGGTACCCCTTTGAGTTTTTGGATAAAAAACTGAGTCAAAATGCTAAGGGGTACTCCTTTGTGTTTTTTTATGGAAAACTGACCCGAAATGCAAAGGGGTACCCCTTTGAGTTTTTGGTGAATAACTGACCCAAAATGCAAAGGGGTACCTTTTTGAGTTTTTGGTGAAAAACTGACCCAAAATACAAAGGGGTACCCCTTTGAATTTTTGGCTGAAAAACTGAGCCAAAATGCAAAGGTGTACCCCTATGAGTTTTTGGTAAAAAACTGACCAAAAATGCAAAGGGGTACCCCTTTGAGTTTTTGGCCGAAAAACTTACCCATAATGCAAAGGGGTACCCGTTTGAGCTTTTGGCTGAAAAACTGACCCAAAATGCAAAGAGGTACCACTTTGAGTTTTTGGCTGAAGAACTGACCCAAAATGCAAAGGATTACCCCTATGAGTTTTTTGTGAAAAACTGACCCAAAATGCAAAGGGATAACCCTTTGAGTTTTGGTGAAAAACAGACCCAAAATGCTAAGGGTTACCCCTTTGAGTTTTTGGTGAAAAACTGACCCAAAATGCAAAGGGGTAACCCTTTGAGTTTTGGTGAAAAACTGACACAAAATGCAAAGGGGTACCTTTTTGAGTTTTTTGTGAAAAACTTGTTAGTGTAAGCCCTAACCCCAATACATTGTAACGAAACACTTGAAATTAATAAAATGAGGCATTTGTTTTATCCTTTGTATTCCTGTGCATATCAATTGATAAAACTATCCAAGAGTGTTGTTTCGGTTTAAGTTATCATGTGTGAGGCTCATGGATTGTAAGACCTTGAAACAAATGAGACATCATTCTAAATATCCCTAGTCAGTCATTGTTATGGGAATAACAAATGAATTAAGACTAGTATGCTCTCTCTGATCTTATGAGTTCTGTCTTACGGATCATTAGGACAAGAGTGTCAATCAGAGATCATAGATACATGTTAAAGAACATGGTATCTGGATTCGATCCGCTCATGAGAACACTACATGGTACAAGTCATAAGTGTTTCTCATATGCAAGTTTTGTATCGGAGTTCTTAGACCTGAAATCTCTATGAAACTCTTTATGAATTACTGTGTACTTTGACATACACCTAATGTGCTCGTAACAGAGTGACAAGTACGGGTATGATTGGGTATGCACTGATTCATGTTAGAGAGTATAAAAGAAGTGAAGGGATTACCCCTCTCGATAAGAGAGAAAAATATCACCGGCCACTTGATCAGTGAACTGAGAAGTGTATGGCCATACCGAGATGAAATAATGAGTAATCATTATTTATCTGAGAGTTCAGTGTCACTGGAATATCAAGAAAGGAATTAATAAATATAAGGATGACTAGTTCCATGCCTTATATTAATTCTGATATTTATGGGTAAGGGACTATGCAAAATTGCATTAGGTCACTAAATGCCATATGCATTTTCATTTAATTTGGAATGCTATAATATCTTGCTAGAGAATATATATAGCCTTTGAATTAATTTATTAATTCATTGCCAACATTAAATGGACCTATAGGATCGCACACAAAGCATTGGGCTTAAAATACTTAAATTAAGTATTGGGCATTAATTTGGGCTTTTAATTAAAGTCAAATTAATGTATGTAATGGGTTATAATATTACTATTGGGCTTTGGTCCATGAGAGAGAGAAATTCAGCCCATAAGGTTTAATTTCAATTAATTAATTATCTTGTGTTAATTAAGTTAATTGAGTATTAAAGCCTAAAGGAATTTAAATTAAATCAAATCACTTAAATATATAATGAAGTGGCCGAAATTCCAAGATGGAATTCAAGGAATTTAGGCACATGCAATTAAGTTATATTAAGTGATTTTATTTAATTAAATGTCTTATGTTTTATTTCAAATTTGAATTTTAAATTCAAAGGATTTTAATTCAAAATGTATTACTTATCTTTAGGAAGCGATAGAGTTTGAATTGCTTATCTTAAGGTAGGAAATTCAGATCAAAACACTTGCCTAAGAGATAATGATATAAAAGAAATAAAACCCTAGGAGAGATACAGAAGAGTTGGCGCAAAAACCTAGGGTTTTCTTTGAAAATTGCGTGACCTTCATCTCTCTCTCTCTCAATTCTTTTGGCCCAATTTTTCACAAGGAGAAAGGATAGTTCCTCATTCTCTTGTGTTCTTGGGTAGTAATAGCAACCTAAGAGAAGTACAAAATCAAATTTTGTAGCTTCAAACTATAACCATTACACAATACCGAAAACGAGAGCTAGCAATCTCGATTTTAAGCCGTCGGTGCAAGTGTGTGTGTGAGAATAGAGGGAGTGGCGCAAAAGGCTGTTCCTTGGCATTGGTGATCGAGAACTAAGGTGGATAAAGGCATCTTGGTTGCTGGACATCACAAAATCAAAGAATAAAAGGCATCATCTATTGTAAGTTTCAAAACCCTAAAATTGCATGTTTTCGTTCCTAGTTTTGGATATGTATGGTATGCATGATAAAATTTTTTGTTTTTCCGCTGTGCTATCATGATTATCATACCATGTCATATTCCATCAGAAATTTAGCAAGATTAAATGAGGTCTTATTAATGATCCCACAAACCGAATTAATATCCCTTAAATAATTCGCGTTAGTGATTTAATGTGGGCCAAGATCCACTTTTCACAACAACTTATTAGTCAAGCTGAGCTTGTACACCTAACAAGTTAAGTTACTTAGGTAGGAAAACTCCAATCATGTCTCGTACATGACTCTTGGATCAAATGGGCTAACATCTTAGGATATTATAGCACAACCCATTTATTAGTTGCCTAGGTCCGGGCATCCCTTTCCATGATAAGTCCAACCTACATTCACAACCCATGCCTCACAAAGATAATCGGGCGCATCTAGGACTCCTAGTCTACGTGACCGATGATCGATGCCTTGACATGTTTCGAATTAGGAAGGCAACTTTATGACTTACTATTTTAGGGATTCATTTTATTATGGCTTACATGGCATACGCTTTGTCATCCATACATAGCATGCATATATATATAATTGCATAAAGTAAAGCGTGACAAACATGGGCCCAAAAACCTACAACTAAGATTCTATACTATTACATAAGAATCTTCGAGTTGGGCTTCTCCACTCCGGTGGTTTACAAAGTCTTCAAGTATATTCTATTCTAAGAAATAAATGAAACTTTTACAATAAAACACAATGGCTCGCAGGCCATATTTAATTACAAAAACCCAGGGCCTATGAATGCACCATGCATATCCATTCATCACACCAAACAAGCAAATAAATATACATAGCATTCATGG